>JAOXNT010170297.1:0-16927 GCA_028565815.1 Cletocamptus dominicanus | reverse complement strand
ACCCCTTGCGGCCCTGTGGCACTCGGGCCCGGTTGTCGAGTGTGTGGGGACCCCTTGCGGCCCTGTGGCACTCGGGCGCGGTTGTCGAGTGTGGGGGGACCCCTTGCGGCCCTGTGGCACTCGGGCGCGGTTGTCGAGTGTGTGGGGACCCCCTGTGGCCCTGTGGCACTCGGGCGCGGTTGTCGAGTGTGGGGCGGCTGCATGCGGCCCTCAGGCACTCGGGCCCGGTTCTCGAGTGTGGGGCGGCCGCATGTGGCCCTGTGGCACTCGGGCGGGGTGCGGGAGGGCGGGTGGATCCACCACCGGGGCGGTGGAGTTTGGGAGTCTCGGCGCCCATGAGGAGCCGACGAGGGGCCGCCCTGCTGGCAACACGACGCAGCTTCGCCCTGATCGCGACCCTGGCCGCCCTGGTGCTGCTCGTGGCGGCACCGGCGGGTGCCCAGACCGGGGCCGATGTCGAGCCGGTGGGATCCGCCCCCGATCTGGGTGACCTGGTGGCGGTCGACACCCTGGGTGAGCCGGTGGGCATCGCGGCCAGCCTGGGGCCCACCGGTTACTGGGTGGCCACCGACCAGGGCCAGGTCCACGCCTTCGGTGAGGCCGCCGACCACGGGGATCTGGCCGAGGTGGCCCTCAACCTGCCGGTGGTGGGGATCGCCTCGACCGCGTCCGGTGAGGGTTACTGGATGGTGGCCTCGGACGGGGGCATCTTCACCTTCGGCGATGCCGGGTTCTTCGGCTCCACCGGCGACATCGAGCTCAACCGCCCCATCGTGGGCATGGCCGCCACGCCCTCCGGTGGGGGCTATTGGATGGTGGCCTCGGATGGGGGGATCTTCACCTTCGGCGACGCCGGGTTCTTCGGCTCCACCGGCGATGTCGAGCTCAACAGCCCGGTCATCGGCATGATCCCCACGCCCTCGGGCCAGGGCTACTGGTTGGTGGCCTCGGACGGGGGGGTGTTCACCTTCGGCGATGCCGGCTTCTTGGGGTCGGCGGCCGAGCTCGGTGGTCAGGCGGTGATCGGCCTCATCGACGCTCCCGAGAGCGAGGGCTACGCCGTGGTGCGCGCCGACGGGAGCCTGATCCCCTTCGGTGAGATCGCCGTGGCCGGGCGTGGACCCCAGTGCCAGGCCGACCCGGCGGTGGCGGCCACCGCCAACGATGTCGGTGCCGCCTGGGTGCTGCGGCGTCCGGTGCCCTTCGAGCGGGGTCCGGCCAGTGCCCGCTCGGCCGGGATCGACGGCGAGGCGGTCGACGCCCTGCTCGATCGGGCCCAGGCCTGCCAGTCACCCCAGGATCCGGCTGCGCTGGCCTGGACCGATCCGCTGCCCGGCACCCGCCTGTCGAGCCGCTTCGGGTCGCGGGTCCATCCGATCTGGGGGGTGCGCCAGCTGCATGCCGGCACCGATCTGGCCGCTCCGACCGGCACCCCGGTCAGGGCGGCGGCCGCCGGCCAGGTGGTGGCGGTCATCGAGACCCCCCTGGTGGCCTACGGCCGCATCGTGGTCCTCGACCATGGGGGTCGGATCGGTTCGGTCTATGCCCACCTGTCGGCCGCCGCCGTGCGACCCGGTCAGCAGCTGGCCGCCGGCGAGGTGCTCGGAGCGGTGGGCACCAGCGGCTTCGCCACCGGCGCTCACCTCCACGTCGAGATCAGGGTCGAGGGGGAGCCGATCGATCCGGCCCCCCTGCTGGGTCGCTGAGCGAGCCTGATCAGGCCGCCGCGCTCAAGCGAGGTGAGGACACCCCCAGCCCGGCCAGCTGCCAGACGTTGAGCCCCATGAGCAGCACCCCGTTGGGGATGTGCCAGGCGGCGGCCTCGAGCTCCTCGCGACCGAGATAACCCAAACCGGTCTGGCCGAAGGACAGGGCCAGGATCAGGGTGGCCAAGCCCATGCCCTGGCGGCGCAGCCCGGCCAGCACCGCATTGAGGACGCTGAGCATGAAGTAAGCGTTGGCGATGTAGCCGTGCACGGCGATGTCCCAGGTGCCGAACTGGGAGCGCCCAGCCCAGGCGGCCAACACCAGCACGAGGGCGGCCATCACCGCCGCGGTGATCCGGTGGGCACGGTGGAGGGCGACAGGGGAGAGGTTCATGCCCCACAGCAGAGCAGATCGGTGGGCCACCAACGACACCGGCCGGTGCCGCTCGACGGGCCCGGTGAGGGCTGGGAGGATGGTCCGGCGAGGAGGGAGGCACCGATGGGCGAGCAGGGGTTCGAGTTCCGGGGGATCAACCACCTGGCCCTGGTGTGCCGCGACATGGGCCGCACCGTCGACTTCTACCAGGGCGTTCTGGGCATGCCCCTGATCAAGACCATCGAGTTGCCGGCCGGCATGGGCCAACACTTCTTCTTCGACTGCGGCAAGGGCGACGCCCTGGCCTTCTTCTGGTTCGCCGATGCGCCGGCCTCGGTGCCGGGGGTGACCACCGTCGCCGCCCTGCCCGGCGAGGGCGACATCACCACCGCCTGGGGCTCGATGAACCACGTGGCCCTCGATGTGGCCCCCGAGGCCATCGACGGCTACGTCGAGCGCCTGCGGGCCGCTGGGGTGGAGTGCTCCGAGGTCATGAACCACGACGACTCCGAGTGGGGGGTGGCCCCCGAGAACGGTCCCGGGGTCTACGTGCGCTCCATCTACTTCCGAGACCCCGACGGGATCCTGGTCGAGATGGCGGCCTGGACCCGGGCGCTGACCCCGGCCGATGTGGCCCACGAGCCGGTGCGCCTCGACGAGGCCGGCTGAGATGCCCCAGGGCGACGCCGCCCGATGAGCTGGTCGAACTGGTCGGGCCGGCTGCGGGCCGAGGGGGCCGAGCTGTGCTTCGTTCGCAGCGAGGATGACGCCGCTGCCCTGCTGGCGGCCGCTCGTGATCGGGGGCAGACGGTGCGGGTGGCCGGCCGGGGGCACAGCCACGCCCCCCTGGTGCCCACCGACGGACTGATCATCGACACCTCGGGCCTGAGCGGGGTGATCTCGGTCGATGTCGAACGGGCCCGGGCCTGGGTGTGGGCCGGAACCCCCATTGCCGCCCTGGGCCGGCCCCTGGCCGATGCCGGTCTGGCCCTGATCAACCAGGGCGACATCGACCGCCAGACCATCGCCGGGGCCTGCGCCACCGGCACTCACGGCACCGGGGCCAGCCTGGCCAACCTGAGCGCGGCGGTGACGGGGCTGAGCGCAGCCCTGCCCGACGGCCGTCTCACCACCTGGGGCTCGGACCGGCCCGGTGATCCCTGGCCGGCGGCCCGGCTGAACCTGGGCGCCTTCGGCATGATCACCCGGGTCGAGCTCCAGCTCCGGGCCGCCTACCGCCTGGCCGAACGGGGTTGGATCGAGCCCTATGAGCCCCTGGCCGAGCGGCTCGTCGAGCTGGCCGCCGCCCACCGCCACTTCGAGTTCTTCTGGTTCCCCGATACCGACCGGGCGATCGCCAAGACCATCGACGAGACCGACGAGCCGGCCCGCTATCCCCTGGGGCCCGAGGGCTCGCGCTGCGCCTGGAGCCACGAGGTGCTGCCCAACCACCGGCCCCGCCTGCACACCGAGATGGAGTACAGCGTGGCGGCCCATGACGGCCCGGCCTGTCTGGCTGCCATCCGGGATCTGATCCGGGACCGCTTCGCCGATCTGGCCTGGCCGGTGGAGTATCGGACCCTGGCCGCCGACGATGTGTGGTTGTCGAGCGCCTATGAGCGACCCACGGTGACCATCTCGGTCCACCAGGGGGTCGAGGCCGACGAGGGGCCCCTGTTCCGGGCCTGCGAAGAGGTGTTCCGCTCCTTCGAGGGCCGACCCCACTGGGGCAAGGTCCACTTTCTGGACGGGACCACCCTGGCCGGGCTCCACCCCCGCTGGGCCGACTGGTGGGCCGAGCGGGACCGGGTCGATCCCGACCGGGTCATGGTCAACGAACACCTGGCCGCCCTGGCCCCGTGAGCCGGGCCGGACCGTGTGGCCCCTAGCGTGAGACCATGATCAGAGTCGGCCTGCTGGGTGTGCCCCTCGACGCCAACTCGTCCCATCTGGCCGGCTGTTCCGGCGGTCCGGCTGCGGTGCGAGAACTCATGGCATCGGGCATGTCGAACCTGTACGCCGAGGACGGAACCGACCTGACGTCGGTGCTGGTCGACCGGGGTGACGTGGTCATCGACAACGAGCCCGGATCGTGGGCCGACCACCTCAGGATCCGAGACAGCGTGGGCTCACTCATGGACGAGGGGCTGGTGCCCCTGCTCGTGGGTGGGGACCACTCGGTGACCAGTGGGGCCATCGCCGCGGTGGCCGAGCGCCATCGGCCCCTGACCATCGTGCATCTCGATGCCCACCCCGACCTCTACGACGACTTCGAGGGCAATCCGCTCAGCCACGCCTCGCCCTTCGCCCGCATCATGGAACAGGGCCACTGCGATCGTCTGATCCAGATCGGCATCCGCACCGCCACCGCTCACCAGCACCGACAGGCCGAGCGCTTCAGAGTCGAGATCCACGAGGCCCGCGACCTGTCCGGCTGGGATCCGGGCGCGGTGAGCGGGCCGACCTATGTGTCCCTCGACCTGGACGGGCTCGATCCGGCCTTCGCCCCGGGCGTGTCCCATCATGAGCCGGGCGGGCTGACCAGCCGCTTCGTCATCGATCTGATTCCCGCCCTGCCCGGCCCGGTCATCGGGGCCGATGTGGTCGAGCTGAACCCGGATCGTGACCCCTCGGGCATCACCACGGCCCTGGCCCTCAAGCTGGTCAAGGAGCTGGCCGCCGCCCTGGTGGGCTGAGCCTGACCCGGCTGCCCCGGGGAGCGGGATCGCTAGCCTGGGATGGGTCCATGACCGCCACCGAGTCGACCGGGGCTCTGCCCACTGCGGCCCAGCTGCGTCGCCGGCTGAGCGGGCTCACCACCGCCGACGCCCATCGCCTGCGGCGCCGCATCGAGCGCCAGCGTCGGCGTGGGTGGGCTCCCCGGTCAGTAGCCGAGCTGGTGGCCGAGCTGGACCGGGCCGAGGTGGTGCGGGCCGAACGGGCGGCGCTGGTGGGGGCGGTGACCTATCCCGACGAGCTGCCCCTGACCGGAGCCCTCGACGAGCTGCGGGCGGCCATCGAGGCCAACCAGGTGGTGCTGGTGGCCGGCGAGACCGGGTCGGGAAAGAGCACCCAGTTGCCCAAGCTCTGCCTCGAGATGGGCCGGGGGGTGGTCGGCATGATCGGTCACACCCAACCTCGTCGGGTGGCGGCCCGCTCGGTGGCGGCCCGGATCGGCGCCGAGCTGGGCTGGTCCGATGAGGCGGTGGCGGCCTCGGTGCGCTTCGACGACCGGGCCGGACCCCGCACCCTGGTGCGGGTCATGACCGACGGGATCCTGTGCAACGAGGTCCATCGCGATCCTCTGCTGCGGCGCTACGACACCATCATCATCGACGAGGCCCACGAGCGCAGCCTCAACATCGACCTGCTTTTCGGGGTGCTGACCCGGGTGTTACCCCGCCGCCGGGATCTCAAGGCGATCATCACCTCGGCCACCGTCGACACGGAGCGGATCGCCGCCCACTTCCGCGCCCCGGTGGTCACCGTGGCCGGTCGCGGGCACCCGGTCGAGATCCGCCATCGAGAGCCCGAACCCGACGCTGACTCGGCGTCGGCCGTGGTCGAGGCGGTCACCGAGATCCTCACCGAGACCCCGGCCACCCCCGAGGCCGGCGATGTGCTGGTCTTTTGCAGCGGGGAGCGAGAGATCGCCGAGACC
This sequence comes from Cletocamptus dominicanus, assembly GCA_028565815.1. NCBI lineage: Eukaryota > Metazoa > Arthropoda > Copepoda > Harpacticoida > Cletodidae > Cletocamptus > Cletocamptus dominicanus. The sequence continues at coordinate 11,184 of JAOXNT010170297.1, read as the reverse complement.
ATCGAGGCTCTCGAGCCGCTGGCCGCCGAGGCCGAGCTCGAGCTGGTAGCCCTCCACGGTCGCCTGCCCCCGTCGGCCCAGCAGCGGGTGTTCACCCCCGGCGAGCAGCGCCGGATCATCGTGGCCACCAACGTGGCCGAGACCTCGCTGACCGTGCCCCGCATCGGCTATGTGGTCGATACCGGCACGGCCCGGATCAGCCGATATCACCCCCGCCGTCGCATCCAGCGACTGCCCGTCGAGCCCATCTCCCAGGCCTCGGCGGCCCAGCGGGCCGGTCGCTGCGGGCGTCTGGCGCCGGGCGTGTGCCTTCGTCTCTATTCGGCCGAGGACTTCGAGGCCCGCCCGGCCCACACCGAACCCGAGCTGGTGCGCACCAACCTGGCTGCGGTGGTGCTGCGCCTGGCCGATCTGGGGGTGGCCGCGGCGGCCGATTTCCCCTTCATCGACCGACCCGATCCTCGCCTGGTAGCCGAGGCCGAGTCGACCCTGGTGGCTCTGGGCGCTCTCGATACCGAACCCGGTCCCCTGCCCGGCCGCCTCACCCCGATCGGACGGCGGCTCGCTCGGCTGGGGGTCGATCCCCGGCTGGGCCGCATGGTGCTCGAGGCCGAGCGCTTCGGGTGTGTGGCCGAGGTGGCTGCGGTGGTGGCCGGTCTGTCGGTGCGCGATCCCCGCACCTCTTCCGAAGAGCCATCGGACGAGTCGTCAGTGGCACGAGCCGACAGACAGTCGGCCCCGCGCTCCGATCTGTTGGACCTGGTGGCGAGGTGGCGCACCGTCGAGAGCCTGCCAGCGCGGGGCGGGGCCTTCCGGCGGGCCTGTGCCGAGGCCGGCCTGCACCCGGGCCGGGTCCGCGAGTGGCAGGACCTGTACCGCCAGCTGACCCGCACCCTGGGCCGCCTCGGCATCGAGATCAGCTCGAACGAGGAGCCGGCCGCCGTCCACCGCTCGGTGTTGGCCGGTGCTCTCGACCAGGTGGGGGTGTGGGACGCCCGACGCCGTCGCTACCGGGGTACCCGTGGCACCAGCTTTGTCCTCCATCGAGCGTCGGCCGTGGGGCGGCCCCGGTGGGTGGTGGCCCTGGAGCTGGTCGACACCGGTGGCCGCCTCGTGGGGCGCATGGCTGCGCCGGTGCGCCCGGCCTGGATCGAGGAGGCGGCCGGCGATCTGGTCGAGGTGGAACACGGCGAGCCCTGGTGGGATCCCGAGGCGGCCACGGCTCTGGTCGAGGAGCGGGTTCGCCTGTTCGGGTTGACCCTGGTGCCCCGCCGCCGTCGCCGCCTGGAGCGCTTCGATCCGGTGCGAGCCCGCCACTGGTTCATCGTCCACGCCCTGGCCGCCGGCCAGTGGGACCGGCGACCGGAGTGGGTGGATACCAACCGGGAGCTGGTGGCCGAGATGGTCCGCTTGGCCCAGCGCTCCCGGCGACCCGAGCTGAGCATCGACGAGCGGGCCCTGATCCCCTTCTATGAGTCGCGCTGGGGGCCGGCGGCGTCGGGGGCGGCGGCTGCGGGCTGGTGGCGCCGGCATCGCTCGGCGCCCCTGCTCGCCACCCCGGCCGACCTCGGTCTCGACCTGGCCACCCTCGACCTGAGCGCCTTCCCCGACACCTGGGCCGTGGGGGAGCACCGACTGGCTCTCGACTACGACTGGCACACCGGGTCAGAGAGCGACGGGGTGACCCTGGTGGTGCCTCTGCCCCTGCTGGAGCTGCTCGATCCGGTGGCCCTGGAGTGGAACGTGCCCGGACTGCGAGCCGAGCTGTTCACCGAGCTGTTGCGATCCCAACCCAAAGAGGTTCGGCGCCAGCTGGTGCCGATCGGCCAGCGAGCCGAGGTCTGGGCCGACGAGCTGGAGCCGCTCGGGGCGGTGCGCGACGCCCTGGTACGGGCTGCGGCCGAGATCGGGGTGGAGCTCGACGGCGAGGTGCTGGCCGCCACCCGGCCGTCTGAGCATCTGCGGATGCGGGTGGCGGTGAGTGATGCCCAGGGGCGCCGTCTCGACGCCGATCGCGACCTGGCCGCCCTGCAGACCCGACGGGTGCTCGACATGGGCCAGGCCCTGGACCACTTCGCCGGATCCTGGAGTCGTTCGGGGCTCACCGACTGGCCGTCGGGTCTGACCCTGGTCGACGAGGTGAGCGTCGACGCCTACGGCACCCGTCTGAGCGCTCATCCGACCCTGGTCGACGAGGGCGACAGTGTGGGCGTGACCCTGGTGCCCGACCGGGATCGAGCCCGCCATCGGCACCGAGCCGGCCTGATCCGGTTGGGAGCGCTCGCTGTTGGGGGCGCGGCCCGGACCCTCACCGAGAGCCTCGACGACCGGGCCAAGCTCGAGTTGGCCGGCCGCTTGGGAGCCGAGCTGGGGTCACGGCTGGCCGAGCTGGTCGAGGCGGCGGTGGCCGATGCCGTCGACGCCTGGCCCGAGCCGGTGGGCGACGAGGCCGCCTGGCGCGATGTGAGACGCCACCTGGCCAGCACCGTGGTGGCGCGGGCCGCTGATCATCTCGACACCATGGTGGGCCTGGTCGAGACGGCTCGGGCTCTGGCCGACCGACTGGCCGGGCTCGAGCTGGCTGAACCGGTGGCGGCCGACATCGAGCGCCAGCTGGACCGCCTGGCCGGTCCCGGCGCCCTGGCCCGGGCCGGGTTGGGTCGCTTCGATGACCTGGGCCGTTATCTGGCCGCTCTGGATCTGCGACTGGATCGGGCCCGGGGCCGCACCGACGAGGAGCTGGATCGCATCCGGGTGCTACAAGCGCTGGAGATGCGGGTCGATGCCCTGGCTGCCCGTCGGGGAGACGCCGCTGGCGATGCGGTCGAGACTCTGCGGTGGCGGTTGGAGGAGCTGAGGGTCAGCGTGTGGGCTCAGCAGCTGGGCACCACCGGCAAGGTCAGCGTGGTCCGCCTCGACCGGGAGCTGACCGCCCTGGGCGCCTGAGCGGTCGGCGATAGCGTGACGCTGGTCGAGGGGGGTGTCGATGGCTACGACATGGTGTCTCGGGCCCGTGCTCGTCGCATTGCTTGCTGTCGGTGCGGCGTGCAGTGGGGACTCTGCTCAGAGCCAGGACAGCTTCGTCGACATCGAGGGCCTCGAGGTGCCGGTGGAGAACCTCGAGGGTCTGGGGCCGAACGTCCGAGTCCTGGTCGCCGATCTGATCGAGGTGCGCCGGGACGGTTCGATCCTGGACGACCCCGAGAACGCTCAGGACAACCCCGAGGAGGTCGTGACCCTCGTCTTCGAGCCGGTCGGTGGACCGGGAGCGGCGGTCGCCGGTCGGCGGCCGATCGAGGTGCGTTGGCTGGGCTACGCGACCTCGCCCTTCGGGGGTGATCGAGTCCTGCCGGTTCGCTACAACGGGGTGGCCTTCACCCCCGACGATGTGGGCTCTCGCTACCTCATCGCCGTGGAGCGCGCCTCGGATGACGAGGTCTACTCCTTTCTGAGCACCAGCCTGATTGCCGCCGTGGACGACACGGGCGGTGTGCGGGGGCTGGGGCAGCTCAGCGAGTGGGAGTCCCTGGGCGTGGCCCGAGTGCCCGATTTGGAGCGGCTGCCACCGAGAGTTCTCGAACTCTCGACCCGGTGATCCGGCCTCAGCGGTCCTAGCGGCCCCTTCCGGCCAGGATGAGGGCAACGCCCTGGTCGATGCCTCGCTGGGGGTTGGCTCCTTGGCCTGACGGGCCGATGTCTCATCGAGGTCCGATGATCTGGCCCGTTATCTGGCCGCGCTGGATCTGCGCCTGGGTCGGGCCCGGGGCCGCACCGGCGAGCAGCTGGACCGCATCCGGGTGCTGCAAGCTCTGAAGATGCGTGTCGCTCAGCCGTTCACGGGTCAGTGCCGAGCGTTCACGATCTCGACGTCGTAGGGATCGAAGCTGTCATCGGCACTGATCAGGGTGAGCGCTTCGAGCTGGGCCTGGGCGATGAGCATCCGATCGAAGGGATCCCGGTGGTGCAGAGGAAGCCCCGGCGCCCGTTGTGCGTGCTGTACCGAGATGCTCAGTGGCCGGAACCCACCCGATGTCAGCACGTCGGCCAGGCCGTCGGGCATGGTGAGCTTTCCCAGTGCTCGCTTGATCCCGAGCTCCCACGAAGTGACCGCCGAGAAGAAGGCCTCGTCGGCGTGCTCGATCAGCTCGCGGGACCGGGCGCCGAGCGAGTCGCTGTCTTCGAGCCACCACAGGGCCACGTGGCTGTCGAGAAGGATCCTCACGGGGCGTTCTCAGCGGCGGACTCCTCGAAGACGGCCACGACCTCGTCATCGGGGGCGACGGCGTCGTCGCTTCCCTGAACTCGACCCGCCCATGCCCCCGGCGCTCGGGCAGGGCGCTCGGGCTTCCAGGGCACGATCTTGGCGACCGGATGCCCGTTGCGGGCGACGATTACCTCGACCCCCTCTTCCGCCTCGCGGATCAGCTCCGACAACCGCGACTTCGCATCATGCGTGTTCACGACTCGGGTCACCATGGTTCTAGCTTAGCTAGGTCGGCCAGGAACCGCCTCGTGCTGACCAACCCCGCGGGTGCCGGAGACTCCGTCATAGCGGCTTTGCCGAGGAGTCACTCAGTGCCCGCGCTCTCCCTTCGATCCGTATCGGTGTCTAGACCCGGCCACTCCTGCTCACCGATCTCGCCGCGTCCGACGGCAGCAGGATCGGTCTGGTCGGGCCCAACGGGGCGGGCACGTCGACCCTGTTGGCCGCGGCCGCCGGCCTGATCGCGGTCGATGTCGGCGAGCTGGTCATCAGCCCGGCGTCGGCCACGGTTGGCCTGCTCGCTCAGCAACCCGAACGGACCTCGGTCAAGGCGGCGCATGCGCCCCTGTTGAGAGCCAGGACAGCTTCGTCGACATCGTCACGGAACTCCTGCGGGTAGGGCTTGGGCACAACAACATCCTTCCAGGCCCGCATCAGCAAGCCAGATCAGTTGTCACCTCCACCCGCGGCAGGCCCGATCGACTGACTCTGCACGCGCCCATATCGCTCACTTTCGGGCGAGCCCGCAGCACTCGGGTAGGGCACTTCGGGTGCTCGGTGCAGCGCTCGAGAACGCTCCGCTTGATCAGTAGACGATGTCGAGCGCGTAGCGGAGCGCTTGGTCGAGGAGCGCTCTGGTGATCTCGTCGAGATGGCCCACTGGTTCGTCGTCGAGGTCGCCGCGTGGGATGGTGATGACGTTGTCGCAGCTGATGACGCACGGCTCGGGGAGCCCGTGCTCGGGGCCGAGCTGGACTTCTGACCGGATACCGCGGATGGTGCGTGTGATCGGAGCACAGGTGACGGCGGTGAGGACTTCGATTGCGGCGTCGCGGGTCAGTACGCACACGGGCCGACGCCCGGCGGGCGGTCCGAGGTCGGCCCAGTAGATGTCGTTGCGGGCTACCACGCCGGGGCGGCTTGTGCTGCGAGCCGGCGCGCTGACTGCACAAGCGCCGGGTCGGCCGGCTGGCGGCGATAGGCCTCTCGGAGCTCCTTGTCAGCCGACGCCTGGGATTCGGCTTCGAGGATCGCCTGGGCCCCCCGGCGAAGGAGTTCGGAGCGGTTGGTGCCGAGCTGTGCAGCCAGCGCATCGAGTTGCTCGACGAGGTTGTCGTCGAGTTGTACGAGTACCTCACGTCGAGCCATGACCATATGCTAACCCATATGAATGGTGGTTGGGGCTCTCGAGCATGGTGCACCACGAACCGCTCCTCATCGGCACATCCGCGAGCGGGGTGGCCGCTCGAGATTGTCCCCACCGTCCGCGTGATCCTCAATCCTCGGATTCGAGGTGGAGGTCGAAGCCGACGGGTTCGCTGCGAGTAGGTACTGCCCTAGCGAGTTCGGCAATGAGGCTTGTTGGGCCCCCGATGTAGAGCGACCAGAAGTCGACGTCAGTTGCTACGAACCAGGCGCGGTCGTCGGGCCAGAACAGGTCAGGGTTGCGCCAGCCGTGGTCATCGGGATAGCGCAGATCGGTCACGGCCCTGACTGGGCCTTCGAGCAGATAGTAGGTGCGGTGGGGCCGGTCGAAACGCGGAATCTGAGCGAGCGCTTCGCGGATGGCGGTGTTGCGGCGCCGGTCCTCATCGCGTAGCTGCGCCCGGCGGGCCTCCCGAGCGCGTCGCTCGGCATCGTCGGCGGGCGGATCCCGCCAGGCGACGTTGGTCGAGATCTGGTCGAAGCCGTGGCCCTCCCAGATGGCGAACCAGCCACGATCAGGGGTGGAGGTAAAGGTTTCGCCGATTGAGGAGACGATGTCGAAGAGGGCGCGGTAGGTCGACCACCAATCGTTGGGACTTGGGGCCGGCGCGTCGACACGCAGCAGCGACTCGTACGCGTTGGGAACAAGTGCGCCGACGGTTCCCCACGCGCCCTGGCACGACTGTGCGAGCCAGTCGGTGACGGCGTCCGTGTGGGCGGGTCGAACGCCCTCTCCAAAGATCATGGTCGACACCCTCGCGCGCCCCGGGTCAACGATCAGGGGCCTTTTCACGGCCGCGGGCGCTCAGAACATCGCCGCGAACTCGTCGATCGGACAGCCCGGTATCGGCACGTCCTGAGCGTTCTTGGCGCCTGGGATCAGCTGGTCTCGATGACGGCGCCGTAGCGCTGTTGGGCGGCTTGGGCTGAGGTGCCGAGGAGTTGACCGATGCGTTGCCAGGAGATGCCCTTGGCGCGGGCGGCGGTGACGGCGTCGACGATTTGGCGCTCGCCTCGGGCTCGGGCGAGGGCGGCTCGTTCGAGGAGGTACTCCTCGACGGGGCGCTCGTCGCCTGGTTCGGGTTCGTAGTCCTCGAACCGCTGTGCGAGTTCGTCGGCGTGGTCGAGGATCTCTTGGATCGATTTCGGCATCAGGTCTCCAGGAGCTTGGGTCGGGCCGTCATGGCGTGGACGATGAACTCGACACCTTCGGCCTCGGCGACGCCGACCTCGAGCAGGCGGGCGGAGGTGTCGGGGCCGATGAGCATCGTGAGGTCGTCGAGGTCGAACACTCGGATCGGGTGTCGGTAGGCGTGGAGCATGTCGTCGTCGTCGATCCCGTGCTGACGTGCGCTGGCCAAGATCACCGGATCCACGCTCATCAACTTACCTTGATGCCAGCTTCGATAGGTGATCGGCTCGGTTCTCCATCAACGAAGGAGAACCGTCATGCACACGACTACTCATCGCAGTGAGACCGTCGGCCAGCTCGTGTTGGTTGACGTCGACCCTGCCCGGCAGCAGGTCGACCGGGCGATCGCCGGGTTCCTGGCCGGCTACTCCGGTGCCACCCTCGAGTCCTACCGCCTCGACCTCCGCCAGTGGGTCGGCTGGCTGGACACAGCTGGTCTCGGCGTGTTCGGCGTCGAGCGGGCCCACATCGAGCTCTGCGCCCGATGGTGTGAATCCGAGGGCAAGGCGCCAGCGACGATCGGCCGGCGGTTGTCGACGATCTGCCGGTTCTACAACTACTGCTCCCAGGAGCACCTCATCGACCGCAACCCCGCTGCGCATGTGCGGAGGCCGAAGCAGAACGACGAGTCCCCCACTCTCGGGTTGGATCGCAACGAGCTCGGCGCGTTCCTCGTTCAGGCCGGCCTCTCGGGCGGGCGAGATCACGCTCTGGCGTGTCTGTTGGCGTTGAACGGGCTGCGGATCTCCGAAGCGCTCGGCGCCGATATCGACGATCTCGACGTCAACCGAGTTCACCGGACCCTGTTCATCCACCAAAAGGGCGGCAAGACCGCCGACATCTCGCCGTCTCAGATGCCGCATCTGCCCGACGGCGACGGCGGTCTGGTGCTCCACGACGCTCTGCCGCCTGACCTGGCCGCCCGAATCCTCACCGCCAGGAGCCTCGATCCAAACGGCGTGGAGGCCGTGCTGCGGGCCCACGTCGATGAGGCCCAGACCAGCTGACTGACGGCGACCCACGGGGCAGTGTTGTCGGGTCGAACCACCAGGGGTCATGACCCACGGCTGCTCGACAGGCCCGAGTAAGGAGAACGCGATGACCAACACCGAGCGAGCCGTCATCCCCGACGGCGCCGACACCCACAGCGACGACGACTATGCCAGCGCAACCGACCGGGTCCGACAGGTCCGGGACGCAGCCATGGGAGACCCGAAGTTCGCGGCCGCGGTCGAGGCGAGGCGTTCGGCGATCGATCGGCGAGTCGTGACACTGGCAGCGTTGCGAAAGGCCCGGGGCCTCACCCAGGCACAACTCACCGATGACCTCGGGATGACCCAGGGAGAGGTCTCCCGCCTGGAACGCCGAGAGAACCTGCACCTCGCGACCCTGGCCAGGTTCATCGAAGCGACCGGCGGGCGGCTTCGTATCACCGCGGTGTACGACGACGATGAGGTCGAAGTCCGCATCGGTGACCTGACCGACGCCGCAGCAAACGCCGAGTAGCCCTCGTTGACCCCGAGCCACCACGAAAGCGCTGGTAGCAGCACTGCTCAGGCCAGGACCTGCCGGATCCGATGATCTCCCCCGGCTCCCGTCGTGGTCGCGAAAGTGGTCACGTCGGGGAGCGGGGGCGACACCTGGGTGTTGGCCACGAGTCGTTCGAGGACGGCGGTCCGGCGTGTCCTCGGTTGGCGACGCGGGCACCGAGGCGCATCGACTCCCGCCTGTCGCTCCGCTCTGCGGATCGGCCCGGAACGCGCGCCGCTACCGTTCGTGGAGTACTCGTCGTTCATCTCCGCCACTTGCTGGACATGCCCGAGGACGCGCCCGGGCCGGCGAGGCGGCTCGCTTCGCAGCTCGGGGCGGTCATGCGCGCAGGGAGCGCCCTTGCGGAGGGCATGAGCGCAACCTCGGGGGTCGGGTGCACGAAGCGCCCGAGCCGGCGGCCGTGTGAGGGGTACATCATGGTGCTCCGCCACGGGGACGGGCCGATAGCGGGGGCGCGTGATGGCCGCCAGGCCGGCTTCGACGCCCTGGCTGGTGATGGCGTGGCCACATTCCGCGCCGAGTACTGGGCTGAAGGCGCTCGAAGGAGCCACCACGAACTGGGCGATGTCCAGGAATCGGACTCGCACTGACTGCGGCGCACCGTCTGGGTGGTTCGAACTGGCTATCCGAAGACGTCGGGCCTTGCGCCGACCGAGGTGGCGACGCCCACCAACCTCGCACGGGTGTGCGTTCGATTGGCGGCACTACGTTCAGGTCGTGGATCTCATTGTCGACGTCGTGGGAGCCGTCGGCTTCGCCTGGCTCGTCGTCCTCGTGCACGAGTCCGGCCATGTCGCGGTCGCTCGGGCTGCTGGCGTACCTCGGGGTGACGTGCGCCTGGTGCTCGATTCCTGGCCGGCGCACACCGCGCTCCGAGACGGCTCAACCTGGCTCTCTCCCGACGACTCCGGCTTCATCGAGACGTTCCTCGGCCACCGGAACAGCGTCACGTGGTCTGCCGGATTCATCGCCGGCGGTCATCTGCTGGAAGTCCCTGTGGCCCTCGTCGCCGTTGCCTTGCTCACTCAGCTCTCGTTCGGCGCGGCCGAGGTTCTTGCGTGGACCACCGCTGCCATGAGTATTGCCTACCTCATCGCCGACGTAGCCCTTTCCAGAGCAACGGGGCGACCCTACGGAGACCACGTTGCCCTCTGGCGATTGTCACGCCCTCTCGGAACCGGGCTCGTGCTCGGAATCCTCATAGGAAAGGCGTTCGGCGTCTTGCTCGTGCTCTGACCGATCTGAGATTCGGGCCCAGGAGGGAGTAGCACTCCCGCCGACCGCGAGCGCCCGCGCTCCGGAGCGCCGATCGCCAGCATCCTGATCACAGGGCGAGCCGCTCAAGATCCATGGCAGCTGGCACCCTGCGTTGCAGTCCCACTGGCGAATTCGCCGGTCGATGTGCGGGGGCCCGATCATCGGTCCGTTGGCTATGCGGGTTGGGGTTGATGTCGGTCGGTCCAGGCCTTGGCGGACTCTTCGGGGGTGAGCTCGCCGTGGGCGCTGCGGGGTCGCTTGGTGTCGTAGTCGATGCGCCAGTCCTCGATCAGGACCTGGGCTTCGAGCAGCGAGTCGAACTGCCAGAGGTTCAACGATCTGGGGGTGCGATCGCTGGACCCTCGGTGGGCGGGTGGCCGACCCCGCCAGATCACGACGAGTGACCGCACCTTGATTGTCGAGACCGCCACGACCCGCCCCGAGAAACTGGGCCGGCCGTTCGCGCAGTGGTCGATCCGCGAGCTCACCGACTACCTCGGCAAGAAGAAGGGCCGCAAGATCCGCATCGACAGCAGCGAGGCGATGACTGTGCGGAGAGCGAAGGTAGGAATGTGGTGCTACCATCACGTCATGGCTGTTCGGAAGCTCTCGGTCGCGTTGGACGAGTCAGTCGCTGCCCAGGCGGCAGATGCCGCTGAGCGTCGTGGGGTGAGTTTGTCTGCCTGGCTGAATGCCGCAGCGGAGCGGGCGCTGCTTATCGAGGACGGCCTCGCCGGAGTGGCGGAGTGGGAAGCTCAGCACGGCGAGCTGAGCGTCGAGGAGTTGGCGTGGGCCGACTCGGTGCTCGACCGGTCGGTCGCTGCTCCCGTCGCATCCTGATCCCATGCCGGGAGTCACCTACGACGCAGGCGCGTTGATCGCTGCGGAGCGCAACGATCGCCGACTGTGGGCGCTGCATCGCCGGGCCCTCGAGCGCGGCATCGTGCCGACGGTCCCGGCTGGCGTCTTGGCACAGAGCTGGCGCGGTGGGCCCCAGGCCCAGATGTCACGGTTGCTCGGCGGCTGCCGGATCGAGGAGTTCGGCGAACCCCGCGCCCGTTCCGCCGGGATCGCCTGTGGCGCTGCGGGCACCTCTGACGTGGTCGACGCTGCCGTCGTGGTCGGCGCCGCCGCCCGCCGGGACCTGGTGGTTACGAGCGATCCAGGGGATCTCAACCTGCTCCGCGACGCCCTGCACGTCGAACTGCGCCTCCAGGTGATCTGACAACGCTCAGTTGCCTGACCAGGCTAAACGCCGAGACTGCAGCCAGCTCGACGCTCCAGGGCGCGCGTGTCTGCCCATTGCCCGTCGGGCGGGACACACCCGCGGATGACGATCGGCTCCTGGCCGTCGACGCCGAGGTGAATAACCCGGTCTCGTAGGTGTCGTGGTTGTCGAGGATGACCGAGAGCGCCCGGCGATCGGATCGCCGGCGGCGAACCTCACCGCTTGGCCGGTTCCCGGTGGCGATGGCCGAGGTGTTCGCGGCGCTGG
>JAOXNT010169187.1:0-22606 GCA_028565815.1 Cletocamptus dominicanus | reverse complement strand
AAGCACCTAGTTCTGTCCAGTGTGAATCATAATGAAAGTATAAGGGCTCTTCTTTATGAGGAGCCAAGGAACTAAGGAGATAACTTAAGTTTACGTCCTTGTACTGTTTATCTTTTAGCATAAGCAACCTTTCTATAAGGCTGGTATCATTAATTCTCAAGTGACTATAGCGCTGAGGCATCGATTCAGGATATACAGTATGTTTATTGGGTATTACAAATTTGTAATAGCTAATATTGTTTTTTTTAAGTCTTCTTTGCCTTTTGATTAAAGCCTCCATAAAGTACTGTTCTGAGGGAAGAGAAACGACACTGCGATGGGATAGGGAATTGATAATGCGGTCATAGCCAAAAAAATCATCGGATCCAAGATAGAGCATATCTCGCTTTCCATTTATGACTCTGGCATTTGTGCTAGACTGCAATAATTCATAATCAATGAAGTATTTAGCGGTGATAAAACTCGGACGCACACTGAAATTATAATCCCAGCCTTTCCGATCCACTTTACTCTCTCGTAGTAGTGTAATTGGTTCCACTTGGAACAGGTCTAAAATGGGGATTATGAGAAGAAATAGACAGTAGAAACTAATATGTCTGACCGATATATCTTTCATGAATCAAAATTTAAAGTAGATATAGGCAACATGATCTTTTGCACTGAGGGTTAATACCGTGTAGATAAAGATAATATGAAGGAACAGACCTTGAAGAATTCTAAATTTTTGAGAATCTACTTTGCGGTATAGAAACTCACCGCTAGTAAAGCTCGTCAACACGGCCAAGGCCAAAATAATGCAGTAGTAAGGGTCCAAAAAATGTAGTACACTTCTGTAGGAGAAATCCATATCAATAATAGCCATATACAACTGCTTCATTCTCTCAAAATCGCTTGCCCGGAAAGGTATCCATAAAAGATTCACAAGGCAATAGGTCTTGATCAGTCCTAGCCACTTAGGCAATTTTATCCATTTGAATACTTCTTCTGCGCACAGAAGAATGCCATAAATCGCTCCCCAGAGAAGAAATTTATTATTCGCCCCATGCCAAAGGCCCGTGAGACTAAATACTATGAAGATGTTTAGCAATGTCCTTGAAAGTCCATGACGGTTCCCACCGAGTGGGATATAGACATAGTCTCTAAACCATCTTGTCAGGGTCATATGCCATCTTCTCCAAAACTCCCGAATGGAGTGTGCTATATAAGGCCGATTAAAGTTTTCAGGCAACTGAACTCCGCAAAGGGCGCCAAGCCCCAGAGCCATGTGGGTGTATGCTGAAAAGTCCAGAAAAATTTGAAAGCCATAGACTAGAGTGGCAAAACTGACATCAAAACCACTCTCCAAAACTGGCGATAGATCATCTGCTTCATACACATACTCTACGATAGGTGCGAGCTGATCTGCCAGAAGGACCTTCAGAGCTAGGCCATAAACAAATCTCTTGATGCCATAATAGAGTTGATCTGATTTAGGACTAAGATTTTTGAGATCTTGCTGCACTTCATCATAGCGTACGATAGGTCCGGCTATAAGCTGAGGAAAAAACGTTATATAGTTGATAAAGCTAAGTAAGTTAGGTGTTTTCACTATTCCTGCTTGATGAGATTTCAATTGATCCCAGCAGAAACTCATGCCTTGAAAAGTAAAAAAAGATACTCCAAGTAGAGGCAAGAAGCTCTCCTCAGAGCTGACCATCATACCTGAAAATATATAAAAGCGGTATTTGAAAAGTATAAGAAAGCTCAGGTTGAAAAGGATCGTCAATAGCCTGTATAGAAGAACATTGCGAGTTCTGGAAGCTACCGTAGTACCAATTAAGTAATTTCCAAGCACTGATAAAAGCAAAATAAAAACAAGCCATCCTTCGGCATAGGTGTAGAATAGTGTGCTGGCAATCAGAAGGATATAGCTGCGTAGCTTGGGCTTAAGCCATAAAAAACAAAGCAGAAAAAGTGGCAGGAAAACAAACAGAAATATTGGGGACTGAAAGAGCATCTTTGGTTATTCTCGGCACTAAAGTGTCTTTCGGAAGATTGCCGTAGAGCCTCGGTCAGTGACTAGGACCTTCATCTCACCAAATCCATAGGATATGGAGTGCGTGACGAGGTTACCAATGAACTCTGTCATTCCATCATACTTAGGATCAAGATATTGCGCCATGAAGTCTTCTACGATATAGTAGCCGCCCTTCTTTAGATACTTGTGGCAGGCTTCAAAAGTGTTTTTAGTTTCTTTCAGTTGATGTGCCCCATCATCAAGAATGATATCAAAAGGACCATGTCTTTCGGATATCTCAATGAGTCTTTTTGTATCATTTTGGTCACACTCATAAGTGATGATTTTGGGCCTATCAAGTGTAGACTTGGGTATCACGAGGTCAATTCCAATGATTTTTGTATCAGAGTGTACAAAGTACTGCTCAAAGAATAGGGTCGAGCCGCCTTGTCCCATGCCTACTTCTAAGAAGCTTATTTTTCTGTATCGAAGACCTTGAAACAGTGAACAATAGTCTGATATAAGTCCACTTTCAAATTTATCGGTCAAATACTGTGGCTTGAAATAAAATCGTCCGGCTGGAAGCTCCATTTCTTCAGGCGGTTTTATTATTGCAGTGGGTTAGCTGAGAGCATTTTGGAGGATTGAATCTTATAGCCTAAGGATGTTTTCTGCAAAATCATCCTAATATTAGCTTCGGCCAAGTCTTTGGCTTCAGCGTCTCTGACCAGCTGTAAGACCGTCAAGTAGAGTAGGTCTTCATTTTCACTTTCTACCAGAATCTTTTTCATTTCATAGGTATAGTCATTTTTTCGGTATTGTTCCTTTAAGTAAGCGCGAGTATATGGGAAGTCTTTTTGACTTTTATCAAAATGGTTTTCTACTCGAATCAGATTTTCATCATTATGGGCTTCTAGATAAGAGTCAAAAAATTGTGACAGACCCTGTTCCAAAACATCAAAGTCAGTTTTTAGCTGAGCTGTATCACTTTTTTGGATAACTTGACTAGAAACCAAAGAGATAGATAGCATGAGAAGTATAAGAGACAGTGTATATTTCATATTTGTGTGTTATTTAGACCATTTTTCATGAGAAATCCCAGCATTAGCAAGCTTTGTGTACTCTTTTTCAAGTAGCTTTTCTGCATGATTTCTGAGGGATTCTGGCATTTTTTTAGAATTAGAAGTATTGACTTTTTTAAATAGGTCTTCTGTATAGTCAAGGTTATCAATGCCCAAAAAGTCCTCTATATCGCTAAGATACTTTTCAGGTTTTGAAATCATTTCCTCAAAGAAGATGATTTTAAAACGTTCTGGAGGCAGTGCAGATTGTAAAGTCTGTATATTTTTATGGTAATGGGTGTTAATCCAGATATGGGGCTTCATTACAAAGTCTTCGAATTCACTAATACCCCAAGTCTCATAGTCTGGAGAGTCGCCTATGAACATATTGTGAAACTTCACATGAGACCAGAGTCGTTTTATTGGGTCTCTTAAGATGTAAAGTACTTTGAGTTCATATCGATCATTAAGAGTCTTCCAGTCTTCTTTGCTTAAATGGCAAGTGAGGTTGCTAAAGTCGCAATTGTATTCTTTCTTTTTGTTTAAACTGAAAACTCTCTCATACCATTTAAAGTCATCAGGTTGCTCTAGGTACATGGCATACCATCGCAGATATTCCTTGTACTTACCAATATGGACATCATTCAAGCTTTCAATGCTCCGTTTGGCTTGTCTATATCGATAAGAATTTTGAAGCACATTGCTCTTCAAAAAGTGATGACTCAGGAAGTGGATCTCCTTTTCTGGCGTAAAGTAGAGCTGTGAATGCTTTTGGAGATGACTATATAGCCAAGTGGTTCCTGCCTTCATAGCTCCTATCGAAAGAAATAGCTTCATCTTGTAAAAGTATATATTTCCGAGTAACTTTGTCATTTTTACATTAAAATGCACTCAAAATTTGTCTTATATGAAACACTATCTAAGTTTTAGCAGCGGAATTTTCCTTTTTGCTATTCTAATACTCTTTGCTTGCAAGCCAGATGTGGATGAAAAAACAAAGAGTAGCAAGGGTAAATCGAAAATTGAGGTTGAGAAGAATGCTAGTAAAAATAGTGCCTCCGGTGATATCGAAGGTTTTAAAAAGATCCCCTTGGCTTCTAAAACGACATATTTTCAGATTCATCGGATGAACGATATCCGTGGAGAGGGGAAGCTCCTAGATAAAGGGTACCGCCTAAATAAGGGGGAGGACTTGTTAGTAATCGGTTATGCCATAGATATTGAGAATAATAGCCCTGCAGCTCGGGTGCTTTTAGAGTTAAATGGCTCAGATTACATTCCTACCAACTATGGGGGAAATTCAAAAGCTATTGCGAATAAGTTAAATAATCCGAAATTGGATCGCTCGGGTTTCCGTATTACGATACCAAATGAAAAGTTCAAGAAAGGTAAGAATTCTCTCCGAGTTGTTATCATAGGAAAGAACAATTCTAATCGCTATATGCCACCGAGGACATATAAAGTATATAAGTAAGAACTACTTATTTAATTTGCTGATGACAATTCCGATTTCCCATGGATTTGTGCACTCAAGGCTAGTAGGAGTATGATCTAATCTAGAGTATAGTTTATTCTTTATTCTTGATCACTCAGTAAGAAGTTATGAATAAAATAGATAGTAATAGTATAAGCCGGGTTATATAGTATCTTTGATTTTTGGACTGAATATAATCGAGTTGTATGGCTTTGAAGATAAGGGATAATATTGAGCTATTAAAGTCTCGTAGGAGCACTTTGTTAAAGCAGGGTGAAATGATATCCCAAGAGGTTGTAAAAGAAAGACTTGTGGACTACCAGCTTGGGAAGAGATTCTTTGGGGTCTTACCACTAAAAACAAAGACTTTTAGCTACCATTATTTGTTCTTGGATGATGATAATGTAGCGAGACATCTATTTCTTTTTGGGCCTTTTGGATATGAGCGAGCTTCAAGCGTTATCTTTTTGAACCTTGCCTCCCAGTTGGATGTAGTTCTTGACCTAGGAGCATTCACCGGCTTATACACTTTGCTAGCTTCGGTTGGCGGCCGGAACAGGAGAGTTATAGCCGTAGAAGCTAATCCACTCAATTATCATCGCCTTACAGAAAATGTTCGTTTGAATGCATGTAACCCGACTTTATTACTTCAGGCCTTGGTTCCTAGATCTTCGAGTTCAGATCATGTAGATATCCGCTTCAATGCTAGCCTGTCGGTTTTGGATACTGGATCCTTTGTGTCCCATGAGGAGGCGCAAATTCTAGATCAGAAAAATAATAAAACGGATTTTCTTACTGTTCCCGCAATGAAGCTATCAACGCTTTTTGAGGAATATACTATTTCAGAAATGAACTCCGTTTTGGTTAAGCTCGATGTAGAGGGACTAGAGCTAGCTCTTATTAAGGATCTTTTAGACCTGTGCTCTAGTCAAAAACTCATCATTTTTGTAGAGATTATACAGCAGAAGACACTCGAAGAAATATATCAATGCATGGCCCAGACAGACAGGTATACCATGGCGTATATAGACGAGTATGATCAATCAATCAGTAAAGTAGACCTTCTTTCACACAGAAGAAAGGCCGGCTCCCGTAATTATATTATAGCTTCGCTTGATTATCAAGATATGCTTTTAGAATTGGATGTGCATAAACTGCTACAGGACTATGAACCGTAGCTTTGTGATTGGAGTTTGCTTACTATCTTGTCCAGCTCGCAAAGATATTCTTCTCTGTCTTAGGTCATGTTAGATTATGTAATAGTTGTTTCCTTCTCTATATGCTTCTTCTCATTGGAATATTTCATATAAAGTTCAGATACGGCATAGCATATGATGATCAAAGCTCCAAATACCACTACAAAACTTGCTCTTCCTGAGTATCTGAAATTCCGGACATTGGCAAAAGCCGCTATGAGAAGTGTGTGAGCCATGAAAAAACTTAGTATCCAAATTGACCATTCTTTAACTTTAGGGTTTAACCCGCGCCAAAAGATCGATATAATAAGGACTGAAATAGAAATGTAAAGGGCGGTGGTATATCTTTTTTGGATAGTCTTGATAATCCGTCTGTTGATAAGTTTATGATTGTATTGTTTAGAGGATTCGTATAGGCTGCGATCGCCAGGAAAGAACTTAAATATTTGGTCCATGCGCCTTGGTGTGTTGCCAGAGTTGAGCATAACAGGCTTATTGTTTTTAAGTAAGGATTTTATTCTCCCCAAGGTTCTTTTGGCGAAATATGGCCAATATTTAGTAGTTCTTAACATCTTTTTTCCAGCTATCTCCATGTCTTTAAGAAAGTTGAAATTTGAACCATGGAAGTCATTTCTTAAGCCATCAGCCTCAAGAACTTGCATTTTATTTGTATTGCAAATAATTGAAAAATCTATTTTATCGCAGTTGTCTTCTAAAAATTCATTGTAAAGCTTTGGTTTTGATTTAATAGCAATGTAAATAAAGTGGTATTTTGTATCAATGGAGTTGTTATTGACTAGGGCAGAAACCTTTTTCTTACTGCGGCTTGAGACGAAGGAGTTTTTTAATATTTGGTCCGTAGGTCCACTTAATAGTTGAATCGAAAGAAAAATCACAATAACATGTATTAACTTAGAGGACCAGTTCTTTTCTGATATTAAATGAAGCAAGTAATAACCGACAACAGCTAAAGAGAGGATAGGGGCGGAAGACTTATGACCAACACTGAATAATAGTATAAGAATGAGAAGTAGGATTGAAGTCCATTGCATTTTAGTCGCGAGGTAGATGTAAGTAAGCAATACTGTAAAAACCAAAAGTATATCAGACATCAATAGGTTACTGAGATGATCATAGGTAGTAAAATAATACATTAAAAATGCCAATGGAAAGGAGAAAGCAATTGATATAATGCCCTTTTTAATAAGCTTAAAGTATATTATTGATAATAACGCACTCAAAAGCGAGCTCTGGCTAATTGCCACCCACCAAAGTGAATTGTCAAAAGAAAATATTTTAACAAAAATGCTATACAATAAGGCCCAATGGGAATGAAAGCGATGATATAGTCCTCTAAGTATGTATCCATCGCTATCACCCATAAGCAATGGGTAGCCATTGTCATAGAGAGTCCTCAAGCTAAATCCCAATAGGGTAGCAAAAAGTACTAATGCTCCTAGATATCTAAAATAAATATTTTTTCGTGACTGCGACAATTGCTTAAAAACTGATTATTTCTTTAAAAGTATTGAGCAAAGTTATAGCTTTGTCTGCGCAGTATGATACTTTTTATCCAAATACCCTGTCTTAATGAGGCTGAGACACTTCCATATGTGTTCGAGGAGCTGCCTAAGGCCATAGACGGTATTGATCGTATCGAGACGGTGGTTATAGATGATGGGAGCTCAGACGGGACAGCAGATCTAGCTGAGAAGATGGGTGTGGATCATGTTTTAAGAAATGTAGGAAACAAAGGCTTGGGGAATACCTTTCGTAGAGGTCTAGACTATGCTTTACAGCAAGGTGCGGATATACTCATCAATACAGATGGAGATAATCAGTATCCTGGCAGGTATATTCCCGAGTTGATAAAGCCTATATTGGATAAAGAGGCAGACATTGTTGTAGGCGACCGACAGACATCGCAAATCAAGCATTTCTCACCTATAAAGAAATTCTTCCAATGGTTAGGTACGAAGGTAACTATTCTTCTTTCTGGAGAAAAAATGGTTAATGATGCTGTGAGCGGATTCCGAGCCTATAGTCGTGAAGCCTTGCTAGAATTGAATGTGACATCCAGATTTTCGTATATCCTGGATACGACAGTACAGTCCGCTAACAAAAAGCTCAAAACAGTTTCAATTCCTATCAAGACGAATGCGCCTACGCGCCCTTCTCGCTTGTTTAGCAGTATATGGCAGCATATATGGCGCAGTGGAAAGCAACTCCTCAGAGTCTTCGCCATGTATAAGCCCTTACGTGTGTTTTTTGGGATCGGCATTTTTTTCTTTTTTCTTGGTCTTATCCCAGTCGGTCGGTTTTTCTATCATTATTTTTTCCTAGGTGGGGAGAGCGGTATGATACAGTCACTCATCATCGGAGGGACTTTAATTTCTATTAGTGTCAATATGTTTGCTTTAGGAGTCATAGGGGATCTTATGAGTCGAAATCGGAATTTGATAGAACAAGTTCTGAAAAGACAAAAAAGTAAAAACGACCATTTTGAAGAATAGGTGTAAGGTTGTTTTAGTGGGGCCAATATATCCATATATTGGGGGTATTGCTCATTTCAATAATTGTTTAGTAGACGAACTCCAAAAAAAGATCGGTCTGGAGGTTGTGAGCTGGAAAAAGAGGTATCCCGATTTCCTTTTTCCAGGTAAGAACCAAGTAGATGAGAATACAAAGAATTTATTAAAAAAGGATCCAAGGTTTAGACTTAGTGTATATAATCCTATTTCATGGATTAGTACTGCATTATATATACGATCTCAGCGTCCTGAGTTTTTGATTGTTAACTGGGTCACCCCTTTTCTTAGTATCATCTTGTGGTTACTAGCCATTTTTCAGCTACGAAAAACAAAGACATGTATTATATGTCACAATGTGCTGCCGCATGAGCGCCGAGCTGTAGATAAAATATTAGCAAAATTATGTTTGAGAGCCTACGATCGTCATATTGTTCATGCAGAGAAGGAGAAAGAAGTATTACTTAGTCTGGTTTCAAGTAAAGATCTGATCCTACTTTCTCATCCCCCTTATTCTATTTTCTCTCAGTACCAGAATGTAGACTATTATCACTTGAAGAACAAGTTGTCTAAGCCGATTGTGCTATTTTTTGGTATTATCAGAGAATACAAGGGCTTAGATTTGCTAATCAATGCTTTTGCATCTTTTCATAAAAGACATGGTGGTCATCTAATTGTGGCAGGCGAATTTTGGGAAAGTCAAGCGGAATATATATCCTTAATTAAAGAACTAGGTCTTTCGCTATACGTAAGTTTGTACGACGATTATATTGATGACAAGCACGTTCGTGAATTTTTTGATGTATCTGACTTTGTGGTATTACCTTATCGCAGTGCCACACAATCTGGTGTCGCGCAAATCGCCTTTGACTTCAAGAAACCTGTAATTACAACCAATGTAGGAGGCCTATCTGATGTTATTCAGGAAGGTCAGAACGGCATGATTATCGAGCCCAATGATATCGCTGCTTTAAGTCTAGCCATGTCTGAGTTATATGAGCGATTGGAGACCTTTGATCAATTTGATAATATTAAACACACTTGGGCTGCCTATGCCGCGAAAATTATAGATTCTACTTGAGACGATTTAATGGTAATCTATGTACCAAAGGACCTAGGATGAAAATGAATAAATACTTTAGAAAAAATTGCATCTGGGCCTTAAACGGCGACATTTTGAGCACTTCTATTTTGGCTCTTTTTTCCTCTTCTAAGGTATTTAGCCTTTGCGTTGAAGTCACCCCACCACTGCGAAAATTTGTTAGTACAGCAGAGATTCTTTTACACTTTGCATTGTGATACAAGGCTCGCAGCAGAAACTCATAGTCCATAGCATTTATGTATTCTGTATTGTATAAACCAACTTGTTGATATAAGCTAGACTTTATAAAAGTGGCTGGGTGAGGCATTGTCATGCCCCGAAGACCATTGAGCATAGTTTTGTGGTTTCCTGCTTTGACATTGATAATTGTATTCTCGACCCAGTAGTTTATTTTTCCATAGATCAGGTCGTTTGAGCCAATTTTTGTCATAACCTTATGTAGAGTTTCTGGTTCATGCCAATCATCGGCATTTAAAAGACCTATCACTTCACCTCTTGCCAGTCGTATCCCTTTGTTGAAGGCATCGCTTATACCCTTATCTGGCTCACTAATCCAATAATCGATCTGACTTTCATATTTTCTTATGATCTCCAATGTCCCGTCGGCACTCCCTCCATCGATTATGATATATTCTAGTTTGGGATACTTTTGGTCAAGTAGGCTTCGGATTGTTTTTTCAATTGTTTTCTCTGCATTGTATGCAATAGTAATCACACTTATATAGCCAGGCCTTCGGTTATATTGATCTATCTTTTCCACCAATCGCGTTCCACCCTGTTGGAACGATTTTTCTATAGAAGGCCAAGTATGATAAAAGAGAGTGTCCATAAATGTAAAAGTAGAATGAGCTTTACTACCAGTCAGAATTACTGTAAAATTGATTAGCTACCCTTTGAGTTTTGTCCCGAATCTTTTGAATTTCTTCTTTTGACAATTTAGTCTTCCATTTTTTGAATTCTTTTTTTATGTCTCGTCGTAATGGAGTCGCAGTGTCACTTTGGGTGCTATCAATGATAAAGCTTTTGGCCTTGTCATTAAAACTTAAATCCAGCCTGTAAAATAAGTCCGAGAATTCAGCCACAGGATCCAAAAGAAAGTCTTCATGCTTTCTCAGAATTATTTCGGGAATCCTATCCTTTAGTTGTAAAATGTAGAGGTGTATAATAGACCATAGAAGTGAAGCGTGATCAATTATATTTTTATTTTGAGAATTGTATAGAAGAAGAATTTCTTTTTGAATGTACTCAGGGAACTGATGCATGAGCTCTTTTTGCTTAACAAAATGTGAAAAGTCATGATACCATTCTTTTTTCTTCAAGCTTAAGGCAAATGCACAGGGGTGTCGAACCAAAAGTATGGGTTGGACATCATAATATTTTATGAACCACTCAGTAGAAAATAGCGCTAAGGGATCTTTAAAAAGATAGGGTTTTTGTGTCCCTTTTCTTTGCAAGGTCTGGTAAATGCAAAAGGCAAATCGCCCAGGATGCACACTCAGTTTTTTAGGATTTGTAAATAGATTGACGTACATCTGAAATTTAGCGTTTGGTTTATTCGGATCTAAATAAGTGTACCAGTACTTCACTGGCGAGGCAATTGGCTTATATTTAGAGCCATGCATGGGCTCGTCGAGATAAATCAACTCATTTGTAGAGCATAGAGTTTTTCCTATCCAAGTGGAACCCGAACGATGACTCCCAGTGACCAAAATATTTTTAGGCATCATTTAATTGCTTGAAATTTTGATATACTCGCTCAATTCCAGCACGAAGCTCTATCTGTGCTTCCCATCCAAACTTACTTAGACGAGACACATCCATAAGTTTCCTAGGCGTTCCATCGGGCTTTGATAGATCATGTTTTATTTCCCCCTTGTATCCGACGATATCTTGAATCAGAAGAGCTAAGTCCAGAATAGATATATCTTCTCCTGTCCCGACATTAACAATCTGGGAGTCATCATAATGCAACATTAGATAGACGCAGGCTGCGGCCAAATCATCTACGTGTAGAAATTCTCGTTTAGGTTTGCCAGTGCCCCATAGGACCACATGGTCCTTATTTTCTTCTTTGGCTTCATGAATCTTGCGTATCAAGGCTGGCAGGACATGAGAAGTCTTGAGATCGTAGTTGTCATTCGGGCCATAAAGATTGGTGGGCATGGCTGAGATAAAATGACAGCCATATTGCTGTCGGTAGGCTTGGCACATCTTGATGCCTGATATTTTCGCGATGGCGTAAGCATCATTGGTCTCTTCCAAAGGGCCAGTCAGTAGGTATTCTTCCTTTAAGGGCTGCGGTGCCATTTTGGGGTAGATACATGAAGAACCCAGAAAAAGAAGCTTCTGTACATGTGATAAGTACGCACTATGTATCACATTGGCTTGGATAGCTATATTATCGTAGATGAATTCTGCTTTTCGTTCTTTATTGGCCCATATGCCTCCAACTTTAGCTGCTGCTAAAAAGACGTATTGAGGCTTTTCTTTGCGAAAAAAATTCTCCACTTGTTCCTGTCTTCGCAGGTCCAGCTCTGCTGAAGTCCTCACGATGATGTTTTGATACCCTTGAGACTTAAGCTCACGGACTATGGCAGATCCAACCATACCCCGGTGTCCAGCCACATATATTTTATCCGTTTTATTCATATTCGTTTTTTATAGTATACCCTGAATTTTTGAGTAATTGATCCCGTTGAAACAATTCAATGTCGGCTTGAACCATCTCTGTGATCATCTGGTCTAGGTCGTAATCAAGTTCCCAACCTAGCTCTTTTTTAGCTTTACTAGGATCTCCAAGTAACAGATCGACCTCTGTCGGTCTAAAATAGCGTGGGTCGACGGAAAGCACTTTTTGTCCGGGTTTTACCTTCCACTGATCTTGTGACATCTCTTTTATATAGGCTTCTTCTTCAACTCCACTACCGCGAAACTCCAAAGCAATTCCTAATTCTTTAAATGCTGCGATTACAAAATCGCGCACACTGTGGGTCTGGCCTGTAGCAATAACATAATCTTGAGGTTTTTCGGTCTGAAGCATCAGCCACATAGCATTTACATAGTCCCGAGCATGGCCCCAGTCTCGTTGAGCATCCAAGTTGCCTAGATAAAACTGGTCTTGTAATCCGAGAGCAATTTTGGCAACAGCTCTCGTGATCTTACGCGTTACAAAGGTCTCGCCCCGAATAGGACTTTCATGGTTAAAGAGTATGCCATTCACCGCAAACATATCATAGGCTTCACGGTAGTTTACGGTGATCCAGTAGGCATATAATTTGGCGACGGCATAGGGGGATCTGGGGTAAAAAGGCGTTTTTTCACTTTGGGGTATATCTTGAACTTTGCCATAGAGCTCTGAGGTTGAAGCCTGATAAAACTTTGTCTTTTTAGTCCAACCGAGTAGGCGAATCGCTTCAAGTATCCTGAGTGCTCCCAAGGCATCTACATTAGCCGTATATTCTGGGCTATCAAAGCTGACGGAGACATGAGACATAGCACCAAGATTGTAGATTTCATCTGGCTCTGTTTCTTTCACAATGCGGATAAGGTTTCCAGCGTCTGTCAGGTCGCCATAGTGTAGAAAAAACTTTTGATTATCGATATGCGGATCTTCGTAGATATCATCAATGCGTGCCGTATTGAAGAGCGAGCTACGACGTTTGATTCCATGAACTTCATAGCCTTTGGAAAGGAGCAGTTTGGCTAGATAAGCTCCATCCTGACCTGTGATACCCGTGATGAGTGCTTTTTTAGTATTCATTTAGTTTGAGTTATATTTTTTGTGAAGCTTGGAGAATAGATTTCCATATGCCTCTGCTTGGACTTCTTTTCTGTATTTTTCTTTGGCATCATGACTTATTGCATCTCTATCCCAGTTTTTATTTAGGGCTTTAGATAGACATTGGGCGAGTGCCTCAGTTGAAATTGATGAGGCTAAGAAACCATTTTCTTCATTAACAATCATTTCTGGTATGCCCCCAACCGAAAACCCGATAACCGGAGTACCGCAACAAAGGGATTCTACAATAGTGTTGGGCAGATTATCTTCAATCGCTCCAGACACAAAGATATCAGCAAGGCCGTAGTATTCTGCCATTTTCTGTTCAGAATCGAGAAAACCAGTGTAATGAATTTTGTCGGTTGATCTCTCTTTAGCATGACCAATGCTTAAAAAATAAAGGTCGTGAAACTCTTTTTTTGCTGATAAGTCAAGAAGATATTGGAAGCCTTTTCGCATGTTCTTTAGATTTTCTGATACGAAAAGTACGACTTTAGCACTGCTGGGAATGTTATGCTTTTTGCGTAGTTCTTTTTTATCTTTTGGCGCGAAGATGCTTGTATCTATTCCATTGGGAATAATGTAGTGAGGAAAGTTTTTTAGCACCGGACTAGCTAGGGATTTTTTCTTCATCCATTGATTTAGACAGACAATATGGAGGTTATGATTAGCGATAGTTCTTGTGGTCTTTTGTTGGATTCTCTTCTGAAGAAAGTCCAGGACGCGGTAGCGTTTTCTTTTTTCGTAAGGGTACCCGCCCGTTAGATACTGCATATCGTGCAAGGTGAGAACAATAGGGGTCGATGTAGAAATGTTTTCGAAAAAATTTGGGAAGTCCAGAAGTCGATTGGTCCAATGGAGGTTGACTAGGTCAATCTTCTTAGCGATCATCGGTGTGATATCGAGGTACGTTCTATAAAGCTGTAGAACTTCTTGGTTGAATACTCTACTTAGTACTTTACTATATAGGTTTTGTATTCGGGAAATGAAGTTATCGTCGACTTGGATGGATTGGGGAATATGAGTGGTCTCACCTTCCTTAGAGAGTAAGGTGGAGTCAAAGCCCTGATTAAGTAGGCCTTTATGCAAACGAATACAGGCTGTCGCCGCTCCTCCGCGAGTAGTGGTATTGACGAGTAGTACCTTCATCTCATGCAGTTACGATGTCTGAAATAAAGGCGTTCTTTGATATGGCTATTTCTTCAAGCGGTATTCTTCTATCGAGCTTCCCTTCATCCGCTAAAAACCCTTTGATTTTGCCTCCACCAGTGTAGTCAATGGCTATGTAATTGGTATTCAGCGTGTGCGCAAACAATACAGAATGAAAACGCATGCAAAGGTTGTAGCTAGAAGTTTTCATCGCAGTGACAATTTGGTCAACGGTGGACTGCCGCTCCTCCAAATAGTATTCCGTGTCACTAAAATGCTCCTTTAGAAATCGACGATAAAATATGCGATCATCTCCTCCTACATGGAAGGTATGCATACAATAAAAGTGTGGTGTAAGGTTAAATTCACGACAAAAGGACTTAATTGCTGAAGCGATGTTACTTTCAAAATCACTCTTGGTCTTATTGAATTCTGAGTCCGATAGATTTTTGGCGTAAGCCCGATCCCAGTCTCTCAAAAAACAAGCTAGGATCGGTTTCTTTTGTTTTTGAGAATCTCCATATTTGTTAATGATATAATCTTTCGCCTTATCTCCAATGTTCACAGCATCTACCTTAGGGGCCAATTGTTTGGCGGTATAAACAGAGGCATCATCCCGCAAATAGACTTCCGTGGCCAGTTTTAGTATTTGTCCTACGACTTTTTTGTAATAGCTGCTGTAAAGGGGGCCGATGCCACATCCCATAATCACCGTCTGTTTTTTGTGTCTTCTAGCTATCTTAAAGGCGTTCAAGGGTATAGCCAAGGCATTCATTTCCATCAAAGGGCCTCCTCCCATCACTGTAATATCTGCAGAAGCCGCTGAATCAACAAATGCTTTGCTGTAATAGGGTACTACTTTTCCTTTTATCTTAAGTTCACGCAAAGTCTGCTCGGTAACAAATGGATAAAGTGCACTGACTAAAAACTCTACTTTATCATTATATCTTTGGCGATAGTGATGGATAATACCACCCAATATGGCTTTGTCTCCAACAGTCTCTGTACCATACCATCCAGTTATAAAAATGAGTTTGTTTTGCGATCTGGCAATGGAACTTGCTCTTATAAAGGGGTAAGTATATCGTCTGAATTGTAATTTATGTATAAACTGCCATTTTAGATGATTCCATGCGGATTGGCTTTCTTTTTTGGTCGCTCGGGCGTGGTAGTCGTGGATGCAATCTGCACAGTGATCCTTTTTGATCCGATCTAGTTCGTCTTTATTGTTCTTGTATAATGATTCCGCAGACTGATCGAGGCAATTACCAAGCACTTTTGACTTAGGAGCGCAATACAGTAATTCGGCCCTACTCGAAAGCACTACGCCATTTTCATGATAGGGACAGCCAATCTGCCGTTGTCCTCCTAGCAGGACTGATATAATACTGTCGTATGTTCTTCTGAATTTCGGGTTCGGTTCGAGGCTCTTGGCCCTATGAAAGAAGCAGGCCAAATAGTAACACTCGTCCGGTGTAAAGTTTCTAATTTCTTGCTCGTTATCATCGTTGTAGAGTCTCGTAATGAATTCGCCGACTCTAAAGCGTCCGTATACATTGTGCTCTTGCATCCAATCCAATAATTCCTCGGCACCATACAGGTTTGATTTTGTAATAGTACACCCAATACTGACAGGGATGTCGGTTTGCTTCTGAAAATGTTCGATGACTTTCACGGCAGAAGTGAAATTGCCATCCCTGCCTCGGTGTTTATCATGGATCTCTCCAACTCCATCAAGCGATACCATGACAGAAAACTTTTTACCATGTCCGTCTAGGACCTTTTTAATTTTAGTTATTTGTTCAATTACATCATCTCCTTTTATAGCGTTGGTGATGATACTCATAGCTTTCAAATTCGGTAGAGATCTGCAACAACTATCATAAATATCAGATAGGTCTTTTCTCAAGGTAGGTTCTCCTCCAGTGATGCCAACTGCTCTGACGGATTGGAATAAGGGATCTGCTAGGATGGAATCTAGTTCAGATATGGAAAATTCATAGTCCTTTTTTTGTCTCCAAATGTCACACATTGCGCATTTGGAGTTGCAAATATCATTGGCGAGCAGATTGATTACCCGTATTTTTTTCTTTGCGGGGATATAGGCCTTGGATAAATCTGCTAAAGTGTACAGGATATTAAGAATTTCTTTGGTCATGCTAAGTAAGTTCACAGATTAGCCAATTTTCTACCAAACTGGTTTATCATGCCTTTCAGACCTTTTCGCCTTGTTGATTTTGATCTGGCATGAGCGTACACACTTGGATGCCCACCGGCTAGAACCATCGGAATCCCTCGTGGGGAATAGATCTCTTGAAAGGATTGAACAGAGAACCTATATGCTCGTCGAGGCGTATCTGTTGACACTCGGTCACTCGCATGAACAATAAGATGGTGAAATATGAGGACATCACCAGCTTTCATATTACCGTATCTATAATTATCAACATCGACACCGTCTAGTTTCAGTCTTGTATGATGTGTTTCTCCTTTTACCGTATACCAAGGAAGAAAACCTAGGTGATGGGATCCTGGAATAAATTTCAGGGCTCCGTTTTCAGGATTGACATCATCCAATGCGACCCAGACGATTAGTTTGGTAGGTTCTTCTGGTCGATTGATAAAGTCTTGATGCCAAGGTACCTCATTCCGCTTGCCCTTTGGTTTATATACCAATGAATTCTCGTACATAAAGATGTCAGGTCCCATTAGAGTCGTTAAGGCCTCGATTAATTTTGGATTTTGCGCCAATCGGCGAAACTCTGGATGCCGCACGTATAAATCAAACAACACACCTTGATCTACTCTGTGTTTATAACAAAATTCGCTAAATGGATCATTGCCATCTTGTTCAAAGTGAGATATAATATCTTTGGTTAACCGTCGGACGGGTTTCAACTCTTTTTCCTCTACTAACTGAGGGATAACAACGAAGCCTTGTTCTTCAAATTTTTTCTTATATGATCCAGAAGGTGTTTCCATTCTACAAATGTCTAAAATATTAATGTTAAATCATGTATTTATCTGCATACTCTTCTAAAGAAGGTACGATATTATTCTTATATAACTCGCTGTTGGAGTCCTTAAGGTGATGTCCTATTCGCATGTCCATGTCTGCTTTTCGGTGTTTTTTTCTCATCATTACCCAAGGTACCAAAAGTAGGGTTGTCAGAAGGTGTTTTCCTTTTCTCGCATGTATGATTTTGCTAATGTTATTCGCTTTAGCGAAGGTATAGTATGATTTGTTCTTGGTCTTATTAATCTTTTCAGTGAATAAATCTGTGGAAATGTGTTCTTCCAATATATTTTCTAATCGAGATACGAATTGATCAGGACTCGATAACAGTTCTTCATACAGAAGGACATGGACTTTTTTGAATTTAGTGCTATATAGCGAGAGTAATCGCCGATAGTCGAAGTCCTCTATTTGAAATTTTGAGTAGTAGTTTTTTGGAGACTTGTTTTCATCGTAGTCCTCTGAATGTGTAAGATAATAATCATAGTCATACCTTTTTTCTCCCGGGAACCAGAGAAAATTTTGGTCGTATTCACCAGAATACCATCCACTGGATACTGATTGTTTGTAGAGTGAATGAATAAGGTCTTTTTGATTTCTGAGAACAATAAGTATTTCTGCCTCTGGAAAGATGCTTTGTAGTCTAGATGCTATGGTTATCCGGTTTTTATAGCCGTAGAGAGGAAGCCCGGATAGCGCTTCGTCTGACAAGAGCAGGCTTCCTTTTTTGCTGGAATGAAATTTTTCAAGAATTCGATCACGAATTTTTTGTAGTTCCTTAGAATTTGGGTAGCCAAACTGTAACTCATTTAGCTCTGAAGAAAAGATAGTATAAGGGCGGGTCATTAAAAACCACTGTTTCAAATGAGGAAATACACTTTTCTGAAGCAAAGTGCTTCCCGTTTTATGTAAACCAATGTGAATTAATGTCTTTCTTGATTTGGCCATGGTTTTGTAATTAAACCCGTGCACTATACATTTATAAACCAGAATGGGCTGATATACTTCCAAAATAAGTGTCCCACACAGATTTCTCTTAACCAATTATACGGAATACTACTCTGACATAGAGATATCCCTTAAGTTCACATGTCTACACTATCATTACGAAGTACTAATGCACAAATTGGGTTAAATTGCTAGGGCTCAAAGATAGTCAAAATTCATAAATGCGTGTCAGCTCCTCAATTTGATGAAAGAATGAGCGCCTTGTGCATTATGGTTCCTAGTCTTGACTTCCTAAGTGTGTTTTTCTGGTTCTTCTTGATCTATAGACAGGAGAAATTGCTTTGTTGAGATCGTTACATCCTTTTGTTTATGATAGAAGA
This sequence comes from Cletocamptus dominicanus, assembly GCA_028565815.1. NCBI lineage: Eukaryota > Metazoa > Arthropoda > Copepoda > Harpacticoida > Cletodidae > Cletocamptus > Cletocamptus dominicanus. Next base: position 3,978 of record JAOXNT010169187.1, on the reverse strand, counting down.
AATGATAGGATAGAGTCAATCTGCACTTCTCCAGAATAGATCTTCTCTGTGGTGATCCAGTATTTGAGTAGTGCTTCAATCCTGCTATCAAGCAATCTCTGTCATATGACTTGGAGAATAGGTTATTTAGAACTTTAGAGTTTTATTAAGCATTATAGGGCTTAAAGTAAAAGGATGATTGTGAAAAAGTAACTACATTTACAATAGGATATTTCTACTAATTTTCCGTTAAGCTAGAATTTAAGTATATCCGAGTATACATTTTATTATGCGCTATCTTAGATACATGGATTGCTTCATAGTGATATTATAATATATGAGAACTGCTTTCACTACACTACATAGCTTAATCATCGGTAAACGACCCTTTAATACGATTTTTTCTTTTAACTATCATAATATTAGACCTATTGTTCGATTTCTTACTGAAGTTACAAAGCAATATGATCTGCGCGGACAAGTATTATTAGATGTTGGAGCGGGCTCCTCTCCTTATTATGAGCTATTTGCAGAGTATTTGTCTGATTATATTGTTGTGGATATGGAATCAATCCTACCGAAAGAAGAATCTCGTCCCATCGTGCAAAAAGTGGGTGTCGCCGAAGAGCTACCGATAGAAGATGGTTCCATTGATATAGTGATGTCCAACCAAGTACTTGAGCATGTTTTAGATGAACGAAAGGCTGTGGAAGAAAGTTTTAGAGTGCTTAAACCTGGGGGCTTATTTATAGGTTCAGTTCCGCATGCTAGCCCTATTCATTTGGAACCCTATGACTTTAGACGCTTTACTGTTTATGGCTTACAGAAGCTTTTTACTGACGCTGGTTTCGAAATCAAAAGAATTGAAGGGAATGGCGGTGTACATCGTGCTTTGGCGATGTGTCTCATGATGGACTGGTACTTGTCGAAGCACAAAGAGGGGGAACAACAGAGATTTAGAAGTGTATTGCATTTGGCACTTTTTCCAATCAATGGCTTGATCAATACATTGGCCATCCTAGGGGATTTTTTATTCGGCGATAAAAAGCGAACTCCTTCGAACTATTGTTGGGTGGCTATTAAGAAATCGTGATTGTTGCTATTTATACTCGAGATTCAGAATGACCATTGCTCCTAGTGCTTGCGCTGTCGCCATGCTCCAAATTCTTTTTTGAACTGCTGTATATCCGCCTTATTCAATACAAATAAATCTTTGATTCTTATGTCATAGTGCTTTATGAAATAGATAAGAATCACAGAATAGGATAGAGAATAGGCAATAATTGAAGCATAGGCTGCCCCTAGTATTCCGTGTTGCGGAATAAGCAATAGTTCCAATGGGACCAAAATAATTAAAGCAATAATCATAGAGCTCAGAACAGGTATAGTTTTATTAGTCGCTTTTAAGTATGTAGAAAGCACATCTCGCATGATAAGGACAAAGGTCGCAATGAAAAATAACTGAGTACACCTTACTGCATAGTTGAATTCAACTCCGAATAAGAAGGGAATGTAATAAGGCGCCGTTAAAATTGCTATGAATATCCCTGCCAGTGTGAAGAAAAGCATTGATTTGTGAAAACGGGTCATCAAGTTAGTGCGATAATCTATATTTGAAGAGGCTGTAATGTATGGCGAAATAACATGAAGAGCGGGTATCACAAATACAAAAAAGCGGATCGAAAGGTTATAAGCGAGACTGTATTGTCCTATAGCCTCCAAATCGACATGGAGGTTTAGAATCCAGTAATCAATTCTTTTTGTCAAGAAAGAAAGGACAGCCGTCAGATATAGAATACCAGAGTAAGAGAGAATCTCTTTGACTGCCTTCTTTTCAATTTTCTGTAGAGAAATATTCTCCCTTGCAGGAAAAAGAAAAACTGCGAATTTGATTACCGTTGTAAATATTTGAACTAATGAAAATGCCAATAGTATAAATCGCAGAGAATACTGTTCTTTGCCAAGATAATATATGCCTGCAAAAACCACTAAATTGACAAATGGTTCTGCAACGGCAAAAGTGTTTATTTTTCCAAATTCTTTCGTGCCTTGCCAGTACCCTCTGATAGTGTTGGATAGTAATTGCTTTAAGAAAATTGTAAAGAGCAATACGGAGTACGCCAACATTGGGTTGCCCTCAGGGTAGAACAGAGTTGTAATAATGTTGATCCTAGGAAACAATATAAAAACACCTATTCCAAAAACTACAACGCTCAAAAGATTGAGGAGTAGAGTGGTTGTAAGCACTAAGGAAGTACTTTTTTGTTTATTGGATACAAAATAGGTGAGGGTAAATACCAGATGAAAACCCAATATTGTGACAGCTAAATTTGCATTAGCCTCAAGAATGCCGAAGATGCCATTGCCTTTGGCGCCTAATAGCCGGATTAAGAAAATGGAAGATAAAAAAGAAAAAACAAACCCTATGCCTTTTGCTATTATGCTTTGTTGGACGTTTTTCCTTATACTCTTCATAAGATTAAATAAAAAAATTGGAAAGGCATATTAAAGCCTTTCCAATTTTTATTCTATGAAAGTACCTGGTATTAGATCCTTTCTTTCGTATTTAATTTTTTACTGGACTAACATAGTTTTCGAATCCAATATTCTTCCATCAAGGACTAGGCTATATGTATAGGTGCCACGGTTTAAATTATCAATACTAACATTGAGCTGTCCATTCCCTCTTTCATCGATTTGAACGGTCTTTATTTGCTGGCCGTTAGTGTTGAAGAAATGAATTTCAGCAGTCTTGACACTTGTAGGTATACTGTATTCAATTATTGTGAAATCTGAAAATGGATTCGGTCTATTCTGCTCTAAAGATTTCTTTATGTTTTCTCCGAGGATAACATTTTTTTCGTGGTCTTCATTGTGTACATCCTGGTTGGCTTTAAGGCTAACTAAGATTTCATTTATTTGATCTTCAAGTCTATCTATTTGCTCCTGTTGCTCATCAATAATCGATTGCTGCTCTTTGATGGCGTTGACAAGAACATATTGCAATGCGTCAGTCTGAAGCGCTAAAAATGTCTTTCCGTTGTCTTTATTTTTGGACTTATCATCTAATGCGTCCACGTAGGTCCATTTTCTAACCATTTCTGGCATTATCCTTTGAACATCCTGAGCCATTACACCAAAGTAAGTTTCCTTAGTACTCATTCCAGCTCGTCCATTCCAGTTGTAAGTTTTGGGAGTCATTTCCAGAATTTCTTTTAAGCCATATTCTAACGAGCCTACATTCGTTTTCAAACGAGAATCAGAAGGTCCACTTAGACCTCCGTGAGTTATTGTTCCTGCGACATGCAGTTTTGAAGTTGGACTAGTAGTTCCAATTCCTACTTGACCACCGGGTTCAATAACAAATTGATGTGCAACGCCATCTTCAAAAACAGTATATTTACCACCTCCCAAGCTTGCACAATCTGCTGTTGACATAAAACGCCATTGCTTTCCTCCGGTCCCTGTAGCATTAAATAATAACTGAGCTGCACAAGCATCGCTTTCAAACTTGGCAATCTGATTTGATCCATCGTTATTTACAACTAATTTTACATCCGGACTACTCGTCCCAATGCCCACATCTCCAGTGCTAACGACTTTCAGCTGTCCTGTAAGTGAAGTGCTGAGGCCTATGGTAAGAAGCAAGCTCAGCGATACTGTTAAAAGTTTTTTCATTTTTTTCATCTTTTTAAAAGTTTAATAAGGGTTAATAAATAAATGTTTTAATGTTGTAATGAAGAGTAGTTCTCACTCTTCAGATTATAATAACTGCAAAGATAAACAGTCTCAAGCAATCTGCTAACATCAAAATCGAGACATGGTTCTCCTCGCTTTACGTTGCATATATACAACAGTTGGGTCAAATTTAAGGGATTTTTTTGATTATCGGTAAGATTTATTCCATTTTCGGCAGCTTTTTTGATTTTTTGGGCTGTATGCTATTCCAGGAGGCTGGCTATGGATATAGACGGTTGTATGCAATCGCTTGTAGAATAT
>JAOXNT010166968.1:0-23090 GCA_028565815.1 Cletocamptus dominicanus | reverse complement strand
GAAAATCACCCATTCACTACGTGGGTCTATGTTAAAAAAAGCTTTTCAGATTTGGGCTACTGAGCTTTTGCGTAGATTTGTTTTCACCTAAATTTTATGACTATGAGATATCTTTACTTTGTACTCATTTGGGCTGTAAATATTTGTCATGCGCAAGATTGGCAGCAAGTCGCAAATTATCCTATCACCACTGTAGATGCGACGTCTTTTGTGATCGATGGAGTTGGGTATGTAGGCACTGCTGATGATAATTTTAATGATATCTTCTACCGCTATAACGAAGGTGATGATAGCTGGTCATTAATCAGTCAACCTATGGCTCCCGAACTTTCTGGTCGACAAGGAGGAACAGCCTTTGCTGTTGACGGTAAGGGGTATGTCTTGGGTGGACAACGCGCGGATGAAGTGCCTAATCCTCAAGATGTCTGGGCCTATGATCCCGAAACAGACACCTGGGAGCAAAAATCTAATTTCCCGGGCGATCAATTTTTTTTAGCAGATCTTGTGTCCTTTGTAATAGAAGATAAAGCCTATGTTAAAGTGGGGGGATTAAACGATTTTTACGAGTATGACCCCGAAACAGACACCTGGTCTCAAAAAGCTCAGTTTCCCGGAGTAGCAACAGGGGAGCATGTAGCATTTGCTATAAATGGCAAAGGATATATTGGCTTAGGCAATGGGCTCGATGGATTCTCGGACATTTTCTACTCTTACGATCCAGATAGTGATTCTTGGACAAGTATTTCAAGTTTTGGTGGTGGCGCTAGAATTGCTTCTGTAGCTTTTGTTTTAGAAGACAAAGCCTATGTCGGTTTTGGTTTTAATCAAGAGGGCACCTACTTTGACGACTTATACGTATATGATGACGAGACGGACACATGGGATTTTGTCAACAACTCAGGGTATTTTGTCCAAGACGCCGTAGCCTTCAGTACTGGTTCATATGCGTATGTAGGTACAGGCAATCAATTTCTTGATATCTTTAATCAATTTTGGAGATTTTCGCCCACGACTACTTCTACTACCGAAAAGAATATTGATGGTACATTTAAATTATACCCTAACCCGACCCAAGATTGGCTACAGATCGAACTCGTAAATGGCAACTACACCATTAAACAAATTGAAATTTATAACAGTCTAGGTCAAAAGGTAAAGACTACAAGTGGTACGCTCGAAGTACCTATCCATGATTTATTAGCAGGACAATACTGGCTAACTATCTATACTAGTAGTGGGAATATCACCAAGAAGTTTATTAAAAACTAGCTTCTATAAACAAGCCTAATTCCACCAGCTTGCCTTTGCTGGTAAAAACGCAAAAAAGGAGGTATGGTCTATGCCGTTCCTCCTTTTTTGTTATCATTATATGGTAATCAATATTACTTGAGCGAGTATACTACGCCCATATTGATAGCCCTTAAATAATGGGGTATAGGGCATTTATTAGCATCTCCACTGGCAAATGTCTAAAAGGCGAAATCATAGACGCTGCTTCTCTCTATGAATTAGATTTTAGGGGTAATATAAAAACCTCTTTACTGCTTTAAAATTCGGATATTGGCGCTCATGAAATCGCTATATCTGATACTTTCCAATACACGATACTTTGCTTTAGCATGGGTATTTGCCTCTATGAATATCATGATCGGGTCGTGGGTGCTATACATTCCCCATATCAAGGAAAAATTGCAAATTGACGAAGGACAACTCGGCACCGCCCTATTCATCCTTGCTGCGGGCATAATAAGCATGATGCCTTTTGTCCCGTGGTTGTCTAGCCGATTGGGCGCCGGGAAGTCTGTGCTCGCGGCCATATCGCTATTTTGTATATCCTATATTTTGCCGCTTTGTACCGAGACTTATGTAGGGCTGTGTGTAGCCGTATATGGAGTTGGTATTGCGAGTAGTTTTATAGATATTTCGATAAATTCTCTAGTCTCTCTTGTTGAAAAAAGAGATCAAGTAAGAATCATGTCTGCCGCTCATGGTTTTTTTAGTATCGGAGGTGTAATCGGAGCTGGAATTGGTAATATTTTTATCGAATCAGTACAACGTCCTGCAATGTATATGGCAATTGTAGCGCTTATTGTGATTCTTGTCAACATATACCTTTCTCGACATTACCGCAACACAAAAGAGCCTGAAGTCGACACTGAACCAATCGCCTCTTCCCCTTCGAAGTGGGCTATTTTCAAGCTAGACAAGTTTTTCCCATTGATCGGATTTGGACTGATCGCCTTCTTGATCATGGGCAGCGAGGGCGCCATAGAACATTGGAGTAAGCTATACTTGCTAGATGTCGTAGGCTTATCTTCTGAGGTAAAAGCGGGGATGGGCTATATTATCTTTTCGGCTATGATGACTCTAGGGCGATTCATGGGAGACCGTATGAGTGAGCTATTGGGTGCATATAAGTTGATATTGCTGAGTTGTGTGATAAGCGCATTAGGATTTATCGCCATTCTATCTATGCATTGGACTTTTAGCATGATCGGTTTTGCTTTGGTAGGATTGGGGTTTGCGGTGGTGGTGCCAGAAGTATTTAGAATCGCCGGGCAGATGAGCCATCAAGCCACCGCTAAAAACATAGCCTTTGTAGCCGGTTGGGGATATGCCGGTTTTTTAATAAGCCCTGCATTGCTGGGATATATCGCAGATATGACCACCCTTTGGGGTAGTTTCTTGGCTTTATTAATAGGTACTCTTTTAACAAGCACTATTGTACTCTACTATCTTTTCAAATCTAAGTAAAAATAACCTATGGTACATATAGATACACAACTCGCCTTACAAACCATATCGCGTCATGACCAAGTAGCGCTACTCCAGCTTATGTCCGATATATATCCAGCCGTATATGCCCATCTGTGGGAAGATGCAGGACAAGCCTACATCGAAAGAGTCTATGGCGCTCATCAATTAGCGACAGAACTCACTGAACCAGGGCAATTTTATTGTTTTGTAATGTGGAATGAAAAACGAATCGGGATATTACGTATCGTAATAGATCGCATGCCACCCGATCAAGACTTGCCTTCGGACGACATAGCGCGCTACATATATATTCAGCGTATATATTTAGACCCCAACTATACACGTCGAGGGATAGGACAAAAACTATTCAGTTGGATAGTGCATGAGTATTGTATGGAAGGTACTAATTTACTTTGGCTAGAAGCTATGGATACCCAAAAGGAGGCTTTATCATTTTATCAAAATATAGGATTTCGTATTTCAACACATTTCTATTTTCAAGATGGGCCTATGCGCCCCGCATACAAAGGGATGTATAGACTGAGTAAAGCTGTAATAAAGACATAAGACAATCGCATAGATTACAATAAGCGCTAGAGTAGCTTATCTTTGCACACAAAATAATCCGTCCGATGGCCAAGATATTAGTAACAGGAGCAAGTGGTTTTCTAGGGAGTTGGTTAGTCAAAGAAGCTTTGGCGCGCGACCTCATGGTGTATGCTGGAGTACGTGCTTCGAGTAGCTTGAAGTTCTTACAAGACCAGCGCATCCATATCTTCAACATGGATTTTGAAGATGAAGAGACACTCAAGACTCAAATGCGTGAAGCGGACTTTGATTATATCATCCACAATGCAGGTCTGACGCGTAGTCCGAGTCGGGACGCCTATTTCAGAGTCAATGCGGACTACACACGGCGGTTAGCAGAAGCGGCATTGTATGAAGGTAATAAATTGAAAAAATTCTTCTTCATGTCAAGTCTGGACGCCTATGGTAGTGCAGACAACAAACCCGATGGCGTCGTCACACACGATAGTAATCCCACCCCGCGCACTATTTATGGGGAGAGCAAACTACAAGCTGAAAAGTACCTCAAAGCAATGGACACGCTCCCTTATATTATTTTCCGCCCGACGGCTGTCTTTGGACCGGGAGAACGTGATATGTTTGCCATATTTGAGAGTATTAAAAAATATCGATTGGCACCTTACTTCCCTACGCTTGAAGGCAAATACAGTTTTATTTATGCCGCGGATTTAGTGCGTGTGGCTTTAGATGCTACGCTTTCGCCACACACACGAAAGGCCTATTTTGTCACGGACGGTCGCATCTATCAAATGCGTCAATTTTTGGATTATATTGCTAGTGCATTTGATAAAAAAGCTTTTAAATTTAAAATGCCCGGAGTAGCACTTGCCGGAGCATCCCAATTCAATAAGTTAAAAGATCGCTTGACGGGTGGATTCAGCCTCATCAATGATGAGCAACTAGCTAAGTTGCGTGCACAAAACTGGGACGCTGATATCAGTGATCTTGTCAACGATTTTAATTATCAAGCGCAATACTCCTTGGAGAAAGCTGTGAAAGAAACTGCAGATTGGTACACGGAGCATGGATGGTTTGATTCACCAGAGTCAGGTATTTAAGTACTCCCTACATATGCATTTTTAGCCTATTACAAAATCCGTTAACACAAAAACCAACTCAACCATGACCCTATTAGAAAATGAATATCTACGTATTGGAATTGCCGCCAAAGGAGCAGAATGGGTAAGTCTCTATGACAAGACTCGCCGCTGTGAGCTTCTATGGGAGGCCGATCCGCAGTTTTGGGGAAGACATAGTTGCATACTGTTTCCAATCATTGGTAAGTTGAAAGAAAATAGTTACAGGCTAGATGATCAGCAATATACGATGCCCCAACATGGATGCGTGCGTGATGAAGAATTTACGCTTGTGGAGCAGCGCCAAGATCGCGTCGTATTTCAATTTCGGGCGAATCCCGCTACCATGTCCGTATATCCTTTTGATTTCGAACTCAAAGTAATATACACGCTCCAAGGTAGTAGCCTATCGATACAGTATGAAGTCTACAATCACTCGGGCGGCACAATGCCTTTTTCTATTGGAGCGCATCCTGGATTCACTTGTCCCTTGTATAGTGGAGAGCGTAGATCCGATTATCGATTGGTATTTGATCAAGTAGAGACTGCTAGCGCAATGATGCTGGACGCAAACGGACTTATCACTGATGAAAAACGTCTAATACTTGATCAAGCGTCCACACTAGTATTGGAGGATGGTATCTTTGATGATGACGCACTAATTTTTGAAGATTTAAAATCTAGCTCGGTGAGCTTGGTCAATGCCCATAATCAGCAGATATGGACTTTTGATTTTAGTGAATTTAGCCACTTAGGGATTTGGTCGGCACGAGGGGATGCCCCTTATGTCTGTATTGAACCGTGGCTAGGTCATGCGGATATAGTCGATACAGATCAAAACTTTAGGACCAAAAAAAGCGCCTTATCGCTCGCGCCCAAGGCCGCTCACCAATGCACACATCGCGTGATAGTACATCAAGGTTAAAGCTGCACACTTATTATGTGATTATAGTTTATTGATAAGCTTTTGCTCTTCACGCTCCGAGAATTTTCTGAGACGCTTACGCTCTAGTTCTCTAATTTTATTTTCATCGAGGGCAAGTTGACGCACGAGTTCGGTGATTTTTCTATCCATTGCTTCGATTTTAGCAGAAAGGTAAAAGCAAAGGATAATGACAAATGCTAATGCCAAAAAAATCACCGCATTGATATTACTCTTGATCCCTAATATCGCCGCGACTTTTACGGACAACTCATGTGGCACAACGCCAAGAATAGCTATCAAAGACCAGAATATCAACCATACTACATTAGTAAAGATAAATTTTCGTCTTTTCTTAAGCTCGACAAAAATTCTGACGATATAATATATCGACAGTCCAGGTGCTATAAATTGATATACTTCCACTTTTCTCTGAGTCCGTATTGTGTAACAAAGGTATGTCAATATTCATACCGAATCACTTAAGTTAGCCAAAAAACAGTAGAAAAAGAAAATATTACTACCATTTTTAATGGTTCGTCCCTCAAAACCACAGATCTTATAAGGCCTAGTACCTAAATAGTAAGTTAATCAAGCCGTATTACATAAGCATTTTAATCTATACTTAGCGCGTGTCTGTCGAATTACCAGGGTACCATACATCCATTGACAAAATAAATCTGTAATTTTATCATGTAATCGTCAGCTGGATTCATGAAGAAAAAATATATCGCCGTAATACTAGCCATCCTCTTCGGGATATTTGGAATACATTGGTTTTACTTACGCAAGGAGAAAAAAGGTGTCTTTTATATGGTCTTATTTTTCTTTGTGGTGATGACCAGGTTTCCTTTTCCTATTACGGCGTTTTTAGGACTGATAGACGGATTTCGACTCGCCTTCATGTCCAATGATGAGTTTAATAGAAAATATAATCAAAATCGATATACCTCGAGAAACTTGAGAAAACAACAAAAACGCGTAAGATCTAGAAGAAAAGATCAAGATATTGGTACGCCAAAGGTACGCCAAAAGGTAAGCCGCACGAGAAATAACCCTTTCAAAAAAAGCGGCATTAAGAAATATAAAGATTTTGATATCCAAGAAGCCCTAGTAGATTTTGAAAAAGGGCTCAAACTCGAACCCGAAAATGTAGCACTACATTTTAATATGGCATGCTCGTATTCTCTTCTTGAGGATAAAGAAAATGCTTTTAAGCATCTCTCTTTAGCGGTGAAATATGGTCTTCATGATTTAGATAAAATACAAAATCACGAAGATCTCGCTTTCGTACGTATTCAACCCGAGTATCTCGATTTTAAAAAATCAGGATTTACCAATTGGAAAGAAAAGACTGCCGATAAAGAAAAAACAGCATCGGACAATGCGGATATGGCTAGTGAAAAAATGGAGCTCAATGACGTACTTTTAGCTCAGCTCAATAGACTCATGGAACTCCGAAAAAAAGGCGTATTGACGGAAAATGAGTTCCGCGTAGAAAGAAAAAAAATCCTATCTCGCTAAAAAACTGATGCTATGGATTGGAGCGCTCCACTGGGATATATTTTTCAATCAATAAGTGAGCTACTCTATCCTACTATTTGTATCAACTGTCAACAAGAAGAGCCTGAAGTTGATAGCGTTTTTTGTTTTGATTGCTGTTATAGTCTTCCATTTCTAAACGACCCTTCCACTAGTCGCAGCTTACTGATTGACAAGGCTAGTATATTCAGTGAATGTTGGACATGCATGGCGCTTTTTACTTATGCCCGAGAAGGCAAGGTACAAGATATGATTCATCGCTTAAAGTATAAGGGTCAAGACTATATTGGTATCGCCCTAGGTCGAGCAATAGCGCGACGATATAGTGATTTGTTTTCACGCGAGGTCACGCTTATGCCTATTCCACTACATCCCAAAAAACTTAAAAAACGTGGCTATAATCAAGCCCTCAAAATTGCCGAAGGTATAGCAAGTATCACAGGTAGTCCCATCGACACTCACACACTCATACGTCGTCGTCACCTTGTCTCACAAACTACCAAAAGTCAACAAGCGAGATTGGAGGTATTGCAAGATACTTACATAAGCCCCAAGTCAAACCAACTAACAAATCAAAATATCCTTCTCATCGACGATGTCATCACTACTGGGGCTACCATGATCGCCTGTTTGCAAGCGCTCGAACCTCTACCGACCAACAAAATAGGAATAGTAAGTACCGCAATAGCTGTTTAAGCCGTATGTTATCATAGTAGTTAGAATCTGCATTATATTGCAGAACTCGTATATTGCCCCATGATTTATCACATGAGTCAACCGCAGTACATATGGATAACATCGCAGCACTAATAAAATTATTTAAGCAAGATCAAGTAATTGATGTAGATTCATCAGATACGGATAAATGGGCCATGTTGAAAATGGCTATTACTGAGCGCGTCAATGAATTACTAGATCGAGAGCCCGAGTTGCTTTTCAGTTATCTTTATCGCCTTGATGTATCCGAAAGAAAAGTAAATGACATTTTACATCGCCATTCTACTGACAATATGAGTAGCGATATAGCAGAACTAATCTTACAACGTCAACTAGCGCGCCTCAAAAGCAAAAATGAATACAAGCAACCTCCCATAGAAGGTTGGGATTGGTAAGCCTTAACGGTGGTTTGATAGTTATTCTCAACCTCAAAATAGCGATATAATTAATCAGCGATATGGACAAATCAAAAAACTACGAACCCATGGATATGTGGCAAATCTTGTGGCGATATCGGTCCAAAATACTCCTCGGCACAATACTAGTGACTGTATTAACAGCAATTGCTAGCTTACTCATGCCCAACTATTATGAGTCCGCGAGCCTATTCTATCCTGTCCATCAAAACCTTCAAAAACCGATAGTAGATGCCGAAGACCCTAAACTATATTACTACGGTAATGACTCGGATGTAGATCGATTATTGTCCATCGCTCAATCCGACGATTTGATTCAACAAGTGATCCGACAGAAGGGACTTATGGCACACTACGGCATTGATTCCACGAATACCAAGGCTAGTTTGAAAGTTACCAAGCGATTTCGAAAACTTTACCACATACACCAGACGGAGTACGACGCCATTCGCTTAACGATAGAGGACAAAGATCCCAAAGCGGCGCGAGAAATTAATGCTACGGTCGTAGAGCTTATTAACCAAAAAGCGACTGATGTAGCCATGCAATATATTAATGGATTAAGGGAAAAACTAAAAAGTGAAATTGCGTATAACACCCAAAAAATCGATACGCTAAAGCAGCGTATTAAAAAAATCAAAAAGCAATACAATATATATGATACTGAATCTCAGGGTGAAAGTCTTGGGCTACTCGAATCCAAGCGTCCCAATAGTGCGCCCTTACAAAAGCGAATCAATCAATATGCGCAAGGTATTGACGAACTGCGCACTATGCAAGCGCAACTCACTGTACTAAATAATGCACTGTCTTACGACCTTATCAAACTAAACAAACTCGAGTCTAATAGCGCCATACCGCGCCAAGCGATACATATCATCGAATCACCCACCTATCCCAAAGAAAAATCACGTCCGCGTCGCAGTCTTTATGTCCTTTCAGCGGCACTGATGAGTATGATTGTTATCAGTATGGCTCTGCTGGTGAGGTCTAGATTCACTGGTCATCAAGGCTCCCATGGTTAGATTTTTCAACAGCTTATGGCAGGATATTGACGGTAGATATGGCTTGTGGTATGGGGCAAGCTTAGGGCTGTGCCTATGTGTCAGTCTATTAGCCTTGGGCGTAGAAAGCTATTGGCCTTTTGCGATGGCAATAGGGAGTGCATTGGCAATTTGGGTGGCAAGTTGGACTAGTTTCGGTGTACTACGATTGTGTTTTTTTCTACTTCCATGGAGTATTGAGGTCGAACTCCCTGGAGGTTTCGGACTAGATTTTCCGACTGAGATAGTATTGCTTTATCTCTCCGGCATCTGTATTGTGAAGCTTATTCTTGACCAAAATGCAGAGCGTCTATTTCGCGCACATTGTACATCAATTACGATTATCAGTCTATTGATTATTGCTCAACTTGGTTGGACAGCGATATGCGCATTATGGGCAGAATACCCCATGATCTCCTTTAAGTTTATGCTGGCTAAAATCTGGTATATTCTCCCTTTCTATGTTCTCCCCTTATTAGTGATTTATAATGAAAAACAATGGGTTACATTGACCAAAACCTTCTTAACGGCAGTCGTGCTTACGGGTCTTTATACCTTTGTTCATCACGGCATAGACGACTGGGCATTCAGTGCGCGTACATGGATGGGCAAGCCCTTTTTTCGTAATCATGTCAACTACGCCGCAACGATGCTGATAGCGATGCCGATATGTGGGTATCTATATCGCCAGGAACATAAGAAAATGTATCTAGGGTTGATTCCTATTTTATTATTTTTTTCCTATTTCAGCTATGCCCGTATCGTGTACTTTTGCATCGTTTCAGCTATTGTGATCTGGATATTTCATTATTTGAAAATTCTCAAACCGGCTGTCATCTTGCTCCCCATACTATTAATTATTGGCGGCGCATTTTTATTTCAAGGTGATCGACTATGGCGATTAGCCCCAGATTATAAGCGCACCATTTCTCATGATAGTTTTGATAAAATGCTCGAAGCCTCTGTACAGTGGCAAGACATCTCCGCACTAGAGAGGCTCCACCGCTGGGTAGCTGGCTTTGAAATGATAAAAGAAAAACCTTTTACGGGATTTGGACCGGGTAATTTTTATAATTGCTATCAAGACTATACCATCAATAGCTTTCAGACCTACGTCAGCGACAACCCTGATCACTCCGGCATACATAACTACTACCTTATGCTGACCGTCGAGCAAGGTTTTATCGGCATCATAATTTTTTATGTGCTCATAGGTTTTTTCTATTGTAGAATATCGTCTCCACGACCCACAGACTATCAGCTCCTCGCCATGTTTTGGATGTCAATTATACTGTCTTTTATGATATTCAATGATATGCTTGAGGTTATTAAAATGGGACCATTCTTTTGGCTCAGCTTGATGTTATTGCGACAAGATTGGCGATCCCATTAGAGCGCTCTTGACAAAATCAGGAGCACATCTACAATCTACTTGATTTTAATATTTTACATATGGCGTATTTTGTTAATGCAAAAGGCATTAACTTTGTACCATGAGCAACATAAAAATACTAGGTATTGACCCCGGGACCAATATTACCGGCTATGCGATTATCGAGCATGGTGGTCAGGTGCCCAAGCTTATTACTTCCGGCATTTTTGATCTCCGTAAGATGCCCAATCATCAGACTAAATTGAAAGAGATTTTTTTGCAACTGCAAGAAATTGTAGAAACTTACCTCCCTAAGCACCTTGCTATTGAAGCTCCCTTTTATGGCAAAAATGTGCAGTCTATGCTAAAGTTAGGTCGTGCACAAGGTGTGAGTATGGCGGCAGCGATAACTATGGGTTTGGATATCTTTGAGTACTCCCCAAAACGCATCAAACAAGCCATCACGGGCAATGGCAATGCCAGCAAAGAACAACTTGCCGCCATGCTCGAAAAAAGACTGAATATTAAGCTCGAAAATGAATTTCTGGACGCCAGTGATGCGCTAGGCGTAGCGGTATGCCATCAGCAGCAAATTTCCTCACCATTCGGCATGGGACTCCAAAATAAATATAAAAACTGGAAAAACTTCGTCAAAGATAACGAACACCGAATCAGTGGTTTATAAGATACTGTTCCAAAATTTTTCTAAAGCTGACCGTAGCTTATCAGGTGCTTCGGCATGAACCCAGTGTCCTGCCTCAATACGCGCCCAATGTATATGCGAGCCATACGCCTGTAGCACTTCACGGTCATGCGCATTAAGATACCTTGATTGGGTACCTTGTACAAATAAAGTAGGGACACTATTATTCTCAAATTTGCACTCCGCCAATATGTCCTCGTAGGCGTCATATAATGCCTGAAAGTGGGCTTTCCATTGATAGCCACCGCTAGATCGAGTCAGATTCTTGAGTAAAAACTGACGTACGGGCATAGACGTAATTTTCTCTGCGAGCATTTTATCGGCATCACTACGCTTGGAGACTTGAGATAAATCTAATGACAAGACCGCCTGAAAAATTTCTACATGGCTTTTTTCATACTGCTTCGGCGCAATATCCACCACCGTCACGGACTCACACATGTGGGCATACGCACTACAAAACTGCATCACCGTCTTTCCGCCCATAGAATGCCCTACTAAATGTGCTCTTGTGACTCCATGATAAGTCATAAAATCATATAAATCCTGCGCTAGTGTAGGGTAATCAAACCTTTCAGCTTTGGGAGATTTCCCATGATTACGTTGATCTATGAGATAGACCACATGGTTTTCCGCTAGTTCTTTGGCGAAGCTAAACCAGTTGTCATGCATGCCAAATAAACCATGTAATATAATAATCGTTTCGCCCGTTTCTCCTAATTTCTTATAGTGAAGATTGGCCCCTATAGTAGATGATGCATCCATAAAAATTCACAATTTCAAGCTACAGTATCAAAATGTCAAATACAAAAATTTATAACATACCACACAAAGTCATTATATTGTAGCAAATGTAGTTTTGTTGGCAGCGAAAATATAAAGCGAAGCTGGATTACGCTTATTCTCAGTAGAGTTTTTAGCATTATTCTGTATCAAAACATCGGTCATTAACGTTATCACTGTGAATGTGTGATTATCACATGTGATAATATAGCCCTATATTAGGCTAGCGTAGGATATGACGAGAAAAGAATAATATTATTATCTTCTTTAGGGGTTATCATCCTATTTTTATTACCATTACATCAATCCATACTAAGTATCATACGTGATTATGATAAGACTATCGATTCTTATAAATCTTACTTTATTGTATTTCAGCTTCATGTCGCATGGATATGCACAGCAGAAAGTGATTGAGCTAAAGAATCCTTCCTTTGAAGGTATTCCGCATAAAGGTAAGACACAAGGTGGTTCGCAAGGGATTCTCTATTGGCAAGATTGTGGTGTAATACAATTCCCTGGAGAATCAGCCCCTGATATTCATCCGAATAATTTCTGGAATGTAAAAAAACCTGCCGCTCATGGCATGACTTATCTAGGCATGGTAGTAAGAGATAAAGAAAGCTGGGAGTCGGTATCTCAACGGCTTTCTACCCCCTTGGTCTCCAATAATTGTTATGAGTTGAGCGTAGACCTTTCACGATCCGAATATTACATCAGCCTAAGTTCGATTACCAATCGCTATGAAAATTATACTGTGCCTGCAGTATTGCGTATCTGGGGAGGTACGGGAAATTGCGGTCGACAACAATTACTGGCGGAATCCAAACCCGTCGCTAACTATCAGTGGCAAACCTATGACTTCAAGCTTGAGCCGGATCGAGATATCCAATATCTTACCTTTGAAGCGTATTATAAGGTTCCGATTTTAATACCCTACAATGGGCACATACTGGTAGATAATATTTCTACCATTACACAGATTAATTGTGACGAACCAATTTACGCTTCTATTGACGAAACAGCTGAACATACCAAAGCGCAAAATACTGTTACCAACAAGAATTCTATATCTGATGCGGCGGAGCAATCCAATGCTCGGGGGGCAGTAGCAGAAAATTCGCCAAAGCCAAATCCTAAAGTAAGTAATCAACAACAAAACAATAATACGACCCCAAAAGACAAAGAAATCGTAGGCACAACCTCCAACACCGTTAGCCCCACAGCTAAAGACAACGGCAAAAAAGTAGATTTTAATGGCAATAAACTAAGCGTGGGTGAGTCATTGCGCATGAACAATATTCACTTTGAGGCAGATGCTTATCAATTGAAGAAGTCTTCCTATAAAGCACTGGACGAAATATATAATTTCCTACAAAATCATAACTCCGTGGTGATAGAGATAGGAGGACATACGAGCACCCCGCCTACTCACGAGTGGGCAGACTCTTTATCCACCCAAAGAGCTCAACAGGTTGCTTTATATCTTATTAATAAAGGTATCGATCAAGCACGCGTGAGTTATAAGGGATATGGCAAGCGATTTCCTATTATCAAGGACGATATATACGATTTTGAAGCCCGTAAAATCAACCAACGTGTGGAGCTCAAAGTGCTTAGTATCGACTAATATTTTTTCCTAAATAAAGTATTATACGGATTGGATTATTAGTTAAAAATCAAAATGCAACAATACATATTATCATAATAAACATATAAATAACGCTGATTTAGCTTAGTTTTGCGACAAGTTTTTCAGGAAGGCTATATCTTTGCCACAACGACTATAAGACTATGAATAAAATACACCTTTCCATACTCATTATTTGTTTTCAATGCGCTGCCTTTGCTCAAGGTATTGACTTCTTTCATGGCTCATGGGAAGACGCTGTTCGCTTAGCGCAAAAAGAAGGTAAAGCAATCTTCGTGGATGCCTATGCCAAGTGGTGCGGACCCTGTAAGCGCATGGCACGAAATGTTTTTACTGATGAAACTGTTGGTGATTATTACAATAGCAACTTCATCAATCTTAAGATTGATATGGAAGAAAGTATGGGGCGCCAATTCAGAAGAGACTATCCCGTATCCGCCTATCCGACACTATATTTTATTGATGAACAAGGCGAAGTACTACGCAAAGTAGTTGGGGGGCGTCGCACAGAGCAATTTATAGCACTAGGCAAGGAGATCATAGCCGCTTATGATAGAAGTGGGGCTTACGCCGAAAAATACGAAGAAGGCGATCGTAGTTTTGACCTGGTACTGAATTATGTAAAAAGCCTTAATCAAGCGAATAAACCTAGCTTGAAAATCGTCAATGACTACTTGCGCAGCAATCCAGAAATCAGTGGTGCTCAACGTGCAGAGTTCCTCTACGAGTCGCTACTCAGCGCAGATTCTAAAGTATATGATCACTATATAGACGAACTGGATTCTATTATAAAACTGAAAGGCGAAGAAGCTGCCATGAATAAAATAGAAGAAGCTTGTCAAAATACTGTGCAAACTGCGATCAACTACGAAGTTGAAGAGCTATTGATCGAAGCACAGAATAAAATGAAAAAGAACTTTCCCAAAAAGTATAAAGCATTCAAACTTACGAGTGATTTTGATTATGCCCAATCTACTAACGATCTTGCAGGCATGACGGCAGTAGCAAAAGAGCTTTGTGAAGAACTATATGACAACAATCCCGACAAACAAGTCGAAATGGTTGAAGAGTTAATGCTATATAAAAGCATACATGCACCGGCAGGAGTAGTTGCCACGGAGATAGCAGAAGAACTCTATAAAAAACATACTAATGCCAAGCATGGCTTGTTATATGCTAAGTTGCTAGCCGAGCATGGAGATAGCGATAAGGCCCTAAAAGTAGCTAACAAGGCATTGAAAAAGTCGGAGGAAGGTGAACCTCAGTACAAAGCACTAAGCGCATATATAGATCAATTGAAAAGCTAGCAAGCGGCTTGGTGCTTGGCTTGCATTATAATGGCAGGCGATATAAGCGGTATTTTTTGTACAACTCGCCGTTTAATCGCTCTGCTGCCAAGCGCATTTCTTGATTGCTTTCCAATACCCAAGAAATTTCGCCTCCTAACACATTACTGGCACGGGCCTGAAGTATGTTTTTAGCAAAAAAGATCGCTTCGATACCCCGCTTGCGATAATCTTCATGTACGCCTAGTGCCAGGATTCTAACGTATTTCGTTTTATTCTTACGCCATAAAAGCTTCAGAATATTAAAGGGAAACAATCTCCCCTTTGAAAAGTCCTTTGTGATTTCGTTTATGTCGGGTAAGGTTAGTGAAAATCCGATAGGTGTACCATTGTCCTCTGCGATATAGACCCATTTAGGATCGGCAATCATCTTCATTTCCTTGGCCAACGCCTTAAGTTCAGCGTCCGTCCACGGCACAAAACCCCAATTATCTTTCCATGCGTTATTGTAGATTTCGCGGATAACGGCGACTTCACTTTCAAACTTTTTGAGATCTAGATTTCTAATGGTTATCCCTTGTTTGGCAAGTCGTGCCTCCAACGCGTGGGCTAGTCTAATCGATTTTTCTGATGCCTTTTTGGTATAGAGCATATACGCATAGAGATCCATCTCTTTACCAAAGCCATAGTCTTCAAGAAACTTTTGATAATAGGGCTTATTATAGGTCATCATTATTTTGGGAGGCTCATGAAAACCTTCAAAAAGAATCCCCGCAGTATCATTCGTCGAAAAGTTAGTAGGACCTAAAATGGCTTCTGCCCCCTTGTCGCGTGCCCACGCTACCGCTTTATCTAGCAGCGCTGAGGCCACTGAATAATCTTCTATCACATCAAAAAATCCAAAGAAAGCTACATTAGCGTTTTGGAACTCATTGAAATTATGGTTAAGTATGGCCGATATACGTCCTACTACCTGACCTTGCTGATCTTCGGCAATATAATATTCTACCGTCGAGTGTTCGAAAAAGGGATTTTTGTTTTTGTCAAACACCTCCTTTTGAGCCATAAAGAGCTCCGGCACATAGTTGGGATCATCAGCATAAAGATCATGCGCAAAGTCTATATACCGCTTAATACCTTTGGGGGTACTGACAGATTTTATATCAACCTTCATGAGATTGTGCTTCAATGGCTTCAAAAACGCCTAATTTCGTCGCACATTTAGTTATTTTTTCTACTGATTCTTCGATTTGATCTTTAGTGTGTGTAGCCATTAAAGAATAGCGTAATAAAGCTGATGAACTCGCCACTGCTGGAGAAACTACAGGATTCACAAAAACACCTTGCTCCAGTAGCATCTTTGTGATACTAAAGGTCTTAAAATCATCTCTTATAAAAATAGGAATGATAGGTGTCTCCGTCTCGCCCGTATCGAAGCCGGACTCTTGCAATAGCTTTTTAGCATAGTGCGTATTGTCCCATAGTTTTTGTAAGCGCTCCGGTTCTTGCTCCATGATATCTACTGCGGCAAGCGCACTAGCTGCATTGGCGGGGGCTATACTGGCAGAGAAAATTAGCGATCGTGCGTTATGCTTCAAGAAATTAATTGTATCGTTATTGGCAGCAATAAATCCACCGATACTTGCCAGTGACTTACTGAAAGTACCCATGATCAAATCTACTTGATCCGTAAGACCGAAGTGATTCGCAGTTCCACGTCCATTTTCACCTACGACACCTAGTCCATGGGCATCATCGACCATGATATTGGCATTATATTTTTCGGCGAGTTTTTGTATTTCTGGAAGCTTGGCAAGATCTCCTTCCATACTAAATACACCATCTACGGCAATCAGCTTGATTTTATCGGGTTCACATCGCTTGAGGACTTTCTCCAGCGATGCCATGTCGTTGTGCTTGTATTTAAGCACTTTAGAAAAAGACAATCTTGCGCCATCGATGATACAAGCATGGTCCAGCTCATCAATGATAATATAATCATGGCGACCTGTAAGTGAGGAAATCACTCCTAGGTTCACTTGAAATCCTGTACTAAATACCAGTGCGCCTTCCTTTCCGACAAATTCTGCTAGACGACGCTCTAGCTCAAGGTGTAAATCTAGTGTACCATTCAAAAAACGCGATCCTGCGCATCCTGATCCATATTTGTCAATAGCATTTTTAGAGGCTTCTTTGAGCTTAGGATGATTAGTCAATCCCAAATAGCTATTAGAGCCAAACATCAATACGTCTTTGCCGTTGATTTTTACTACCGTGTCTTGTTCAGACTCAATGGTACGGAAATATGGATAAATGCCCAGCTTTTGTATTTGTTGCGGGACATTGTAAGCCTTCATGCGTTCTTTTAACATAGCAACAATAATTTAACCTTTTTAGTAAGGTGGTATTCTATTATGCCCAAAATACGGCGCTTCTCTAAATATCACAATATGATTTATGTCATTTGTCAGTTAATATTCTTTGAAGGCTACTTCTTTTGAGCACCTTAGAAGTGCGCAAATATAGGCTAAAATGTACAATATTGTCCATAGTGGCCCTGCTTGCAGCTGTATTAATATAGATTTTATGTTATATAAAAGACTATGATATAGCGCGATAGCGCCATAATTCGTTAGCCTCTACTACTTTCTTTATTGGGCGATTCAAAATTAGAACCTACAATTATATCCCACACCGGACTACTCACCCCAAATCCTTTATCAGGATCATTATAGTGATGTTTTAAGTGATGGGTTTTTAAGATATTCCACAACTTGCCCTTGATCTGCACATGATGTATAGCATAGTGAAACATGTCATACACCAAATATCCTACGAGAAAAGCGCCAAAAAATACATATAACTGTGGCGCCGGTATAAATGCATTATAAATAAAGAAAAACATTGTGGCTAAAGGAATGCTAACAGATGGTGGCAATACCAATCTCAATCTATCACATGGGTAATCATGATGCACGCCGTGAAAAATAAAATGTAATTTTTTGCCAAACTCTGATGTCGGATGAAAATGAAATACCCAGCGGTGCATCACGTATTCCACTACTGTCCAAGCCACAAATCCCAAGGCTATCCACATCAAATATTCTAATACACCTAGCGAACCCGCTGATATCGCCAAATAATTTAAATACGCAATAACAGGTATGAAGATAATTAAGGGAACTGAAAAATGTACCTTGGATAAAGACTCCAGTATGGGATTGTCAAACATACGAATAGACTCCTCCGAATTGGAGACGTATAATTTTTGTGCCATAAGTTTATATCATAATTTTTTGGTACGAAGAGGTGTTATTCTCCAAGTCTTCACCAAATAACTCTACAAATTTTACGTCCGGAAATGCGCCATACTCCAGCGCATAGACATAGATATTATTCAATTTGATGCGTCTTTTTTCCCGCATATACTCGACATGCCAACATTCTTTATCATCACGGACAAGATACAAGGTAAAATTGGGATATGACACAAAATTAAATTGAAACAAATCGGCATTAATGCATCTTGATTCATATCCAAATGCCAGTTTGCATTGCAAGGGATTTAGTTCTTTGTACACTCCTCCTTCTGTATATTCTATCCAATGCATATACATAGGATTGGTCAGATTGATTAATCCGTCGTAATTTCTATTGATTTTATAGACAATCGTATTTTCGTTTTGATTACGCTGCATATAAAACAATAAGTCGCTATCTATCGTAGGCACAGGATAATCCCTCGGCAAACCTGCCGATCCTGGGTCCTTGTGATATTTCTTACGCAACTCGGATTTCATCTTCTATTGTTTATCGTCATCGGTGTGCTTGTTATATCCGATAGAGACATGCACCTTACCTCCATATATGTAGGACACCACCGACTCGGGATTTCACTGATACGAAGATAACTTAATATTACATTAAAATTCAACTTTCAATCGCGCTCTTATCCCCAATCCTTCAACCCCAAAGATAGAAGGGACATTTGGGTTTTCTAAATAATTGAAGCGCTTAACCATATCTACGCGCAAAAACTTAAAAATATTGGTAATACCAAAACTACCTTCCATATACGGGCCGTCTTCAAATGTATAAGTCAGCGGGACACAATCTTCGCATCCTTCGTAAACCGTTTCCCCTACGCCATTTTCTTGTGCAAACTGCGGCAAGTTTTGATTCACATTAGGATTATTACTATCTCCTAGCGATCCGTGTACCATTTTGAAAGTGGCAATTTCTCGCAGTCCTAGTTTTTTCAATAAAGGTACTCGATTGAAGAAAAATCCCTTAAAGAAGTGTTCCAAGCGCACATGCACATACTGATCAGAGACAAACTCCATAAAGTTCATAAGATTGAATGATTGTCGCTGATAGGCAAATGACTGATTCGCTCGTGGAATAAACAACCCGAGATAAGGTAAATCACCCCAAATTCGACCGCCTTCAGCAGCCACATTGATATGCCCTAAGGTCGCCAGATTAAATCTTTTGAAATATCCCATTTCTACTTTATGGTAACCGTAGTCCCCTCCTAGCAAGCCATTCACACCGGCTTCATAGCGCATGGTAAAAATCGGATATTGATTAATAATTGGTGTACGATACTGCCGTCCTTGTATAAACTGTTTATTCGGCGCTATTTCGATCCCTAGTCCTAAGGTGGTGGTTTCAAAATTCTCCAATGAACCATTCTCACCTGTTTGTTCATTTATAAATGGCAATTCGAATCGCCCATAAGGGATTGTCGACTTGTCTGACATATAAAAATCAAAAGCAAATCCCGGTGTCTCCCGCGTGTACTCGAATCTCAATTCTTTCTCCAGAATCATCCTATCCGTATTACCGCGTCGCAAAGACAGCAACACATTATCTTGCTGCAAAAACTGCAAAGCCTGTCCCGGGAATGTAGCTTCGTTTTGATATGCCAATCGCACAAAGTGTCTTGGGTTGACTTTCCAATCTTCGTTAAAACTATAGGTAGCACCCAAGCGGAACTTCCATCTTTGATCATCTTCCTGAATTGCGGGTCCGCCAAATCCATAGGCCCCATAGGCATCGATAAGCAACTGCTTACTAAAATCAAAATTAGTCTCGAATCCCAATCTTACTCGATGTCCCTCCACATCATTGTAACTGTATATAGTCGGCAGCGGCCCAACATCAAAATTCTTAAAAGGAATATATCCCGATGTCAATATGCGCACACCGGTGACGAGCCGCTTATAAGCCGGTAATGTGCGGAGCGTATCGACCATATAGTATAGATCCTGTTGGTTTTCGGTGAGCTCTATCATCCGATTATCTTTCCAATAGTCCTTATCCTTTTCATATATATCTTCCTCATCGATGACATTTTCGATGTGGTCATACACTCCGGGATCTTCATGCCTTTCAAATTCAAAGTCCGAATACCCGATAGTTCTCGTCCCATAGAAGCCCACCCCATTTTTGGATACACTGTAATCGATTACTATCTCATCTCTAGTCAAGACGTAAGTGTCATCCATAGGGGTAAAATCTTGTCTGACACGTAGATCCCTTACGAAGTTAAGATTGATATCTCCGATTATTCCAAAATCCGCACGAACGACAAAGTGCTTCGAGCTATCATTAGATACATATAGATCTCCAGTAAATCCAAAGTTGGCCTTATTACGCGGTATAAAACCTAATCGAATACTATTGATACCATTGACATAGGTAGTGTCTAAAATATAAAATCGATAGAAATTAATCGCTTGCGGCGCCAAAGGACTGATAAAGTTATTGTCCAATAATCGAATGACATTGTCATACACATTCACATCCTGATAGATAAAATCCAAAGCATCTGAAATACTTTGCTCATCCACCGTCTCATCAAATTCTGTCAAATTAATAGCATGACGATACTCCTTTTGTGCTTCAGGGTCTTTACGATAGTACACGGTAGAATTCGCCTCTCGTAGATAGATCGGTAGATATACCTTACCATTCACTGAAGAAGTATCGAGATAATCCCAGAGCAAATCAAACTTCTTAAATATACGCCTGTCTTTAAACTCTTCAGTGATATTGTTCAAGTCCAATTCAATACGCTCATACTTGTCGTACGAATAGTAGTCCTGCCCTTCTAATCTATTCTCCCCTTTATTGTCAATCACCTTGCGCATTAACTCTACGGCGGGATTATTTTTCTTACTATATTTTTCTTTTTTGGCGACGATGACTACGTCCTCTATTTGAACACTTTCTGACTCTAGCGCAAAAACCAAATCTTTATTTTTCTCTTCCACCTGAATGCGCTGACACTGATCCTTATAGCCCAAGAAAGAAGCACATAAATTAGGCGTCACAAACCGCGAGTCAATTTCGAAGTAACCATCCAGGTCTGTAGTCGTACCTACATTCGTATTTTCAAAATAAATATTAACAAAAGGAATAGGCTCTTTGGTGTATTTATCGATTACATTACCCGATACTTTAGTTACGCCTTGTGCTACAGCAGTAAGATTCAATACGACCGCAAAACAGATTATAATGGCACGTATTAGCACATTCACACTTTTGTAATTAAAATTCATTTCGATTTGGGTTTTCGGCGCAAAATTAGCCTTTTATTAGACGCCAAGCATCAAATTCCCATCGCTCGTACGATATTCCACACCATTTTTCAGATAATAAAAAGTAGATACTTCACTCATATAACTTGCAAATTGGAACAAATCAGAATATTATTAGTACACATATCACTTTAATAAATAATAATTCCAATACTTTTGCCCTATACCATACTCTTTTTATTAGGGTTTTGGTATAAAATATGCTTGTTAATAGAAACTTAAAATTGATTCACCTAATATCCTAAATCATGCATACTATTTTTGCGGGGCTTGGCTACCACGTGCCTGAACGAGTTGTCACCAATCAAGATCTCACCGAGTACATGGACACCTCTGATGAATGGATCAGAGAACGCACCGGTATCGAAGAGCGTCGATATGCTGAAAAACACAAAGAAACGACAACCACATTAGCCGCTGAAGCTGCACGTAAAGCCATTGCTGATGCGGGGTTACGCAATGAGGATATTGATTTTATCATTTTTGCTACACTTAGTCCTGATTTTTATTTTCCAGGATGCGGTGTCTTATTACAACGCGAACTAGGGATCACCCATACGGAGATTCCGGCATTGGATATTCGCAATCAATGTTCGGGTTTTATATACGGGTTATCAGTGGCGGATCAATTTATTAAAACGGGGATGTACAAAAACATCTTGCTCGTGGGTGCTGAAATGCACTCCATGGGACTAGATTACTCTACACGTGGGCGTAGCGTGAGCGTCATTTTTGGCGATGGTGCAGGAGCCGCTGTCCTCCAAGCCTCAGAAGACCCTTATCGTGGCGTATTAACGACACATCTGCATTCTGATGGCACACATGCCGAGGAGCTCGCATTGATTAATCCAGGTTCCCATGGTGGATATCACAATGAAGCTAACCCGATTGACTACATCGACCCGAGTATCCCGGGGGAGATTTTTATCAACGAGAGCATGATTGAAAAAAATGCTATTTATCCACAGATGAATGGTCAGCTCGTATTCAAATGGGCGATTAGTAAATTTCCACAGGTGATTCAAGAAGCGCTAGACAGAACACAGTTGGAAACCAAGGATATTGATATGTTCATTCCACACCAAGCCAATTTACGTATCAGCCAATTTGTACAGAAAAAACTTGGTTTACGAGATGATCAGGTCTATAACAATATTCAAAAATACGGTAATACCACGGCGGCTTCTATTCCGATCGCGCTATGTGAAGCTCGAGATCTAGGCAAGTTTAAAGAAAGAGATCTAGTTTGCTTAGCGGCTTTTGGTGCGGGCTTTACATGGGGTAGTGCATTAATAAAATGGTAGTTCATGTGGGGCACCTAAAGATGTAGTGCTATATGAAAAAAACCATTGCAGATTTAAGCATTTTATTAGGGCTATTCATACTCTGTGGGATCATTGGATCGCTCGTCACGATAATCGTAGAGTTATCGACAGGCGCTAGCACGCTGGATATTATTAACCAAACGGATCATAGTACCAGTTTTGCGGATCGCAGTTTTATGCGATTATCGGCCGCATTGAGTCATTTTATTATGTTTCTGGGTACGGGGTATTTGTATATTCATTTTCGTGCCAATAAGACGATTCTATCTTATGTAGACAATAGGGCACTTACCACAGCGATGAC
>JAOXNT010165859.1:0-23241 GCA_028565815.1 Cletocamptus dominicanus | reverse complement strand
CTTCACGACACTACTACTACGACGCTACTCTACTACACGTGCTGCTGGTCCAGCAAGTGGCCAGCGACCAAGTGTTTGATCGCTTGTTTAGCCGCAATAGTCCACAAAGGGTACTCGCCTTTCTCAATGGGGAGACTTCATTGACTCAAGAGCTCCAGCTCTGCTCCTCCATGCCTATGCGCAGTTTTAGTAGAGGTTTGCTAGCTTCATTAACAAGGTAGTATATATGTAATTAATTACATATGATATATTTTGTTAATATGTAATATTATATTTCATGGTGTTTTATATATTTGCACTATCTGCAATGTGTAAGTGTGCATATTGTGGTGTCCCATTACAGTAAAGTATTCGTTTAGGAGTTTATGTTGTGTCCGCTCGACTGGAAACCGGGTGGTGTGACATGGTGCCTATACGTTGAGGAACTACAAACTTTACAATTTAAGGTCGAACAATGAGAAAGTTCTACATACCCGATAGGGTCTGTACAAGGATGGTAGGAATCATTTTTGTACTCATGCTACACTATAGCAATTTTCATGCCCAATGTAACACGTCATCAGGCACCGTGTCCGGAGCAGTCTTTAATGACATCAACGACAATGGGCTCATAGATGTCGGAGAGCCTCCTATGGAAGGGGTCAGAGTATTGGCCCATGATCCATCTGGACATTTTGTGGTTGAGACTACTACAGACGAAAATGGGCTGTATGCTATTACTGACTTGACGGATGGTCAGGACCTACGGCTTACCATACAGTATGATACACAAATACTGACGGAGGGCGCCTTAGGATCTGCCAACCATTCTGCTGTTCAGTTTGCTCAGGTGCCGCAGTGCAATATAAACTTTGACCTTGCACATGTAGATCCTACCTGTGAGTCCTCTCCAGATATTTATCTTTCCTGCTTCGTCCGAGGTGCCGTAGATGATCCTATTGCTGCTCCAGGAACGGCTCTAGTGGGTATACCTGCAGAGTATTCAGGGAGTGATGAGGCCTTTGCAATAGCTACGCATGGCGAAGTAGGGTCCGTCTGGGGCCTTGATTATAAGGTGTCGACGCAAGAATTGTTTTCAGCGGCATTTGTTAAGCAATATGCAGGCTTAAGGGCGACCCACACAACTGTATTTAGAACGGTGCCTGATAATATGGGTGGCTTCAGCTCAGAGGTTTTTGTTGACATCTCTGATTTGGGAGTGTCTGCGGCAGCGTTGGTTGAGGAGGATATCTTTGACTGTGGCTACAGTGAGCAAGTGGGTCGTTACGGCCTAGGTGCTTTAGTTCTAGATCAGGCAGGAGAAAATATTTATGTAGTTAATATAAGTGAAAACGAAATTGTTAGGTTTCCATCTACGGCACCTACTGCAGGTAATACAGTGACCTTTCCTGTACCAGATCCTGGGTGTGGATCCTACCGTACTTTTGCTTTGGAATGGTATAATGGAAGACTCTACGTAGGCTTGACTTGTACCTACGAAGGATCAAGTCTCGCACCTGCAGCCAAGGATGAAGCTTCTAGTGCAGTAGTCTACAGCATGGATCCAGAGAGTGGTGAGTTTCGCCATGAGTTCTCCACTGACTACATAAAGGGGCATTGGGGTGACTTCCTGGCCAATGATGCAAAGGTTGTTCACTGGTTGACAGATATTTCCTTCACAGGAGAGGGTAACATGATTCTTGGTATATCGGATCGCAAGGGACATGCTTTCTGTAACAGTCAGAATGGAGTACTTCATGGCCAAGCGCCGGACATTCTGATGGTGCATAAGCAAAATGGCAGCTGGGTACTCGAAAGTAATGGTACGGCAGGAAGCCTTACAGGTAGTGGTGTCAATAATGGCCAGGGCCCTGGCGGTGGCGAGTTCTTTGGTGATGACTTTTGGCCTGCTAGACCAGATGCCCACCCAGAGGTAGCTTTGGGCAGTGTATTTGCTGTACCTAATTCTGACTTAGTGATAGCAACGGTTTTTGACCCAGAGGAGACAAGTTACTCTGGCGGGCTTCACACATACAGTGCTACCGATGGCACTCGCCTTAACGGCGTAGAACTGTACAGCTATTCGATAGACCTTAATTTCGGAAAGGCAACTGGATTTGGGGGCATAACAAGTACTTGCAATCCACAGCCGCCTCAGGTGGGTAACTACGTATGGAATGATTTGAATGGCAATGGTTTACAAGATGCAGGAGAACCTCCAGTGGCAGGTCTTGACCTTGTGCTCCTCGATAGCAATGGTAATGAAGTAGATAGAACAACGACCGATCAATCTGGCTTCTATACCTTCTATTTAAACGAGCTGACTACAAATAGTGGCGGACTGCTTCACTACTATATTAGTGTGCCTTATAATCACTTTGACCCCACTTCGATGATGGTCAATGTCGGTCAAGAAACTTACCTGACGACGGTAGGTGACCAGGATCCACTCTGGGGTAGTAAGGCCATGATTCAAGCAGCCCCGTCTGTACTCAGTGCCACTGGGGACGATGCCTTGCTCGTTCCGGTTACAATACCACCTACGGGAGCCAATGACTATTCTTTTGATATCGGGCTCAATAGTAACCTGGTGTTTGATCTTGCTTTACAGAAAAGGGTGGTGAGCAACCCATACGTGCAGTCTGGCGATATCGTTGATTTTGAGGTGGAGGTTTTCAATCAAGGTAATGTGCCAGCCACAGATATCAAGGTGGTGGATTATGTCCCCGCATCAATGGTTTTTGTAGAGAATCAAAATCAAGGATGGGACTTCGACGGTAGTACGCTATCTTATATTATTTCTGAACCACTACAGCCCAGCGAATCAACAACAATACGGCTTACACTACAATTAGAAGGCACAGACATCGGATATGTCAATATTGCCGAGATTATGGATGCAAGCGATTTAGGAGGAGGTCATCCCAATGACACCGATTCTTCTTATGATGATATAATGGACAATGACGCAGGTGGAGAGTGGAACGCTTCTACTGATGATGAAATCATGGGTGATGGCAGTCTGGATGAGGATGACCATGACCCAGCTGGGGTAAATGTATTCGATTTAGCACTGAGGTATCAGCTAGTAGGCGATGTCCGTCGTAATGTCGGTGAGACCGTTGAGTTTACCGTGACAGTCTTCAATCAGGGTAACATCACAGCAGATGAATATCAGGTGGCCGTCTACGAGGCTGAGGACTTATTCTTTAATCCAGAGCTAAGCCCAGAGTGGAATCTTATAAATGGCTCTTATCGTAGGATGATAACTGAGGATCTCCTGCCTGGTCAATTTCGAACATACAGTATTTTCTTTGATATAGACAAACAATCCCAGTTAACACAAATAGAGCAGTGGGCAGAGATTGCCAACGCCTCAGCTCATTCTACCGTGTCGGTTCTAGATTTTGATAGTACTCCTGACAGTAATCCTAATAATGATGTGGGTGGTCGCGTATTTGATAGCACCGATGACATGATTATGGATCATGGCCAGATCGATGAAGATGATCACGATCCAGCAGTTGTACTGCTAGAGGTAATTGATTTGGCACTTGCTAAGTACGCGGTAACACCGATAGTAACCGAAGGGGAACTGGCAACTTTTGAAATAGAGTTAACCAATCAAGGGTCCGTACCCATCAAGTACATCGAGATAGTAGACTATCTACCCGAAGGGCTTACTTTGGAGGATCCCAATTGGGAGGACATAGGAGGTGATATGGTCATCAGGACCGTTGAAATCGATGGCGGCCTGCAAGGTGGAGAGGCGCATAGCGTCACACTTACGGCAAGAGTAGATCAGAATGCTCCCAGTACGATGATTAACTTGGCTGAGATTTCTGACTTTAGTGACGCAGATCACAATAGCCTAAGTAAATGGGATCGAGACTCTTATGCCGATAGAAATAAAGAGAACGATGTTGGGGGCCAGGTAAATAGTATGTTTGATAATATGATTACGGCTAGCCCCGTAGATGACGAAGATGATAGTGATCCCGCCATGCTAGTATCGGGGATGATCAGCTTGGTTAGTGAAACGTGCCAGGCCAATGCCACGACGACAGATGATGGCTTATTTGCTGCTTCATTTGAGCTAACAGGGCCCTCTTCAGCAGTGTGGGAGGTAGTCGCTAGTACGAACATCTATGAGTCTTCTAGTACGCCTGGTAGTTTAGTGCCGCTGTTTGATATGGGCTCTCCCACTATCACGCTGACAGAATCGCCATTGGGCGGGGGTATGAGTACCTACACCCTTGATGCAGTTTACCAAGATGGGATAGACTACAATTTCGAGATTTCGGATGGTGTTACCTCTCTGACATATGATGGGGTGGCTGACACCTATCAGCCACTGTCTATTTCTGGAGAAAGTTCTCTTTGCTCTGGCAGTACGGCAACGTATACAGCCTCAGGATTGCCTACCACTGATTACAATTGGATTGTGCCAGCGCAAGCCACGCTTATGTCAGGCCAAGGTACCAATAGTATCGTAGTACAGTGGGAGTCCATGCCTGGAGGACCGTATGAAGTGATCGTAGAAAGTGCAGACCCTACCCTGTGTGTCTCTCCTGCTGTGATCGATGTGTCGCTTGGTACGGGTAGCGCTACGATGAGCTGCTACGGCAGTGTCAATATTTCGCTTGGCCAAAGCTGTATAGTGGAAGTCACACCGCAGACCATAAGTACTTTGCCAGTACCTGCTAGTGCCGGCTTTAGTGTTATGGTAATGCATAATGATGAGGTCATTCCTGGTAATGAATTGACAGACGAACACATAGGAAAAGTCATTCATGCCAAACTGATTGATGGTTGCGGGATGAATTCTTGCTGGACGACAATCACAGTAGAGGATAAAATTGCACCCGTAGTACAGGTGCCTGATACAGTATTCGTCGAGTGTACGGAAGCACTTGACTACATGCCGACTGCATTAGACAACTGCAGCAACCCTGTTAGCAATGTCGTTGAGACATTCCGTACAGAAACTACGCTTCATTGTGACCCAAGATTTGTTCAGCGAGCAGATGTGGCGTACGTAGCTACAGATGAGTATGGTAATCAATCGCAGCCCACTCCGACTATTATAGTGGTGAGAAGACCCGACCTCACCGCTATTACATATCCTGGCAATCTGATGCAGAACGATGCGCTTATCTGCGGCACTTTCGATACGGATGCTAATGGCGTGCCATCGATCGAGGCGACAGGATACCCAGTACTAAATGGAATAGAGCTAGTGCCTGGCATCGACCTTGGTATTTGCAATATCGGTGTATCCTCGACGATTAGGAGAATGGGTAACATAGGTTGTACTACCAAATATGCCAGGGAGTTTACAATCTATGAGGCATGGTGCTCTAGCGGTCCAATAGCTCAGCACACACAGATTATAGAAGTTGATGACCTAGACCCTCCAGTGTTTGACAATGTGCCAGACGACTTCTCGGCACTCGCAAATAGCGCTACCTGTATGGCGTCCGTCCTACTACCACAAGTAACAGCTACAGATGCTTGTCTTGGAGAAGCTGCCGATATTCAAGTAGCAGTGAACAATGTCCTCACGACCAGCTCGGTGGTTAACTTGCCCATTGGGCTCAACAAAATTACTTACTATGCTATTGATGCTTGCTTACGGCGCGATAGCATCGAAGTGCTGGTAGATGTAGACTATATCGATGGTCCCACAGTCGTTTGTGACCAAGAGACTGTAGTCGCATTAAACCAAGATGGTGTAGCTTATGCATATGCAAGTACCTTCGATGACGGCAGTACAGCAGGATGTGGTGTAATAGATAGTATCAAGGTGAGAAGAGTGGGGGATGTAGATCCCTGCAACTTAAGCTCTTCGACCTATACCGACTTCGTAGAGTTCTGTTGCGAAGAGGTAGGAGATACCGTTATGGTAGAGTTAGCGGTCTGGGATGACAACGGTAATAGCAATAGTTGTATGGTCCTAGTGTACGTGCAAGATGATATCCCACCAGTAATTACGTGTCCATTTGACGTAACTGTGTCTTGTCAAGACGATTTGTCAGACTTGTCTATCTATGGTGCTGCCACAGCTGTCGATAGCTGCCAGGTTGAGGTGCAAGAATTGACACCTATCGAAGACCTTGATGGTTGTGGTGTAGGCACGATTACTAGGAGATTTATTGCATTTGATCAATCAGATACAGTGACGTGCTCTCAGACTATTACAGTCGAGTACCAGGATCCGTATACTTTTGACCTTAGTGGCTTTCCAGCTGATTTGGATACCTCGCTTTGTGAGTTTTCTGAGCTTAGACCAGAAACACTGCCTGAGGGCTTTGGTTTCCCTATCATAGATGCAGATGGTACTTGTAGCAATATAGGAGTCAGTTATTCCGATGTGGTCATAACTACTTTTCCCGCGGACACGACTATCCTCTTTAAGATACTGCGTACTTGGACAATTACGGACTCTTGCAGCAGTGAGCCAGACTTTATCATCTTCCAAGGAGATCAAACCATCAAGGTCGTAGATCAAGTGATCTGTGACTTTATGGACCTAGCGTTGATTAAGCAGCTCAATACGACAGCTACTCAATTGCCGGTAGTGATAGGAGATAATGTGACTTTTGATATTACCGTGTGCAATCAAGGTAATACTACAGTTCAAGAGATAGAGGTAGTAGACTACATTCCTAGTGGTCTTACCTTGTCCGATAGTGACTGGGTATCAAGTGGTACTATGGCGACCCGCCTACTGACGCCAGGTAATGGCCTGCCAGCTGGCGGCTTGCTACCTGATGGAGATAGCTGTGTGACTACTAGCATTACATTGACAATCAATAGTTCTGCTAGCCCTAGTACAGTGATTAACTACGCTGAAGTCAAGTCGGCGGTCAATGCATTGGGTGATACGCTTGATTTGGATTCTAGTTTCGATATGGACCCCAATAATGACGGACCATTATTCCCGGGAGACCCTCATGATGATAGTTTTGAAGATGGAGTAGACGAAGACGACTATGATGTAGCTGATGTGCCATTGTTCGACTTGGCCCTCGTCAAAACGGTCAGCTCAACAGGACCTTACAGCCTCGGAGATGTCGTATCTTTTGATATTGAAGTAATTAATCAAGGTAATGTTGATGCTACCGATGTTGAAATAACAGATTATATACCTTGTGGCTTTATGTTGGCCTCCTC
Organism: Cletocamptus dominicanus; assembly: GCA_028565815.1. Taxonomy (NCBI): domain Eukaryota; kingdom Metazoa; phylum Arthropoda; class Copepoda; order Harpacticoida; family Cletodidae; genus Cletocamptus; species Cletocamptus dominicanus. The sequence continues at coordinate 16,086 of JAOXNT010165859.1, read as the reverse complement.
CTCTACAGGTTGGAGCAGTGATCCAGGCACCGGAGGAGCTACGACACTAATCCTACAATTACCAGCAGGCACCTCGACTACGGTGCCGATAGACTTGACCATCATACCGTGTACTGCAGATGACGCTTACGTTAATACTGCGGAAATATCCAATGCTTTGGACCAGAATGGTGATAGCACTAGTGACATTGATAGTACACCTGATGACATAGCGTCTAACGATCCTGGAGGAGTTCCTAATTCTGATACAGATAATACGACGGACAATGAGAATGGCGATGAGGATGATGCAGACCCTGCGAGTGTAGGCTTGGGATACTGTGATATTTGTCCTGGATTAGAAATCACTCCCATCGGAGACATTCAAGTCAATACAGCACCTGGTCAATGTGAGAACACGGTAACGATACCAGTACCTACGGTTATTGCTAACCCTTGTAATGAGCAATTTAACTTTACGTACACTACCAGCTATGAAAATGGACCTAGTGTGCCAGGTACAGGCCAAGATGCTAGTGGCATCTATCAAGCCGGTAATACAGTAGTAACCTATGAGCTGATTTCAGAGTGCGATACCGTTACAGAAAGCTTTACTGTATCTGTACTCGATGGTGAAGGCCCCGTATGTAACCCAGACCCAATCGTTCATCCTCCAGTGACGATTACGAATAACATGCCAGTAGTTACACTGGATACGCAATTCTTGATCAGCCAGTTCACCGATGTTTGTGGCACAGTAGATCCTGACTTTATCGTCTTAAGTCAGGGAGAGTTTGACTGTGATGACAGCCAGATGGCTTCAGTGCAATTTGATGTGACAGTCCGAGATACGAATGGCAATGAGACGACTTGCACAGCCTCTGTTGTGGTTAATGAAATGATCGCTCCAGAGTGTAATGCGCAAGATGTTACCTTGTATCTAGACAATAATGGCCAAGTAACTGTTAATCCACAGGATATCGTCCCTAATCCCACAGATGCCTGTGGCAACAGTGTCATTGTCGCCATCATGCCGCCACAGTTTGATTGCGGTGACATTGGTGCCAATACAGTGACTGTAACCATTACGGATGACAATGGCAACACTGCTCCTAATTGTGAGGCCACTGTGACTGTATTGGATACAATTGCCCCAGTCTGTAATATCAACGATATCACGGTTAGTTTGACTGGTGCCACTGTTGATGTAGACTTCTCTCAATTAGACGGTGGGTCTTTTGATAATTGTACGACCTTTACTGCTAACCCAGACACCTGGACCTTTGATTGTGGTAGCCTTGGTGACTCCACAGTCACAGTCACCCTCTCAGACGATAGCGGAAATATGACTACCTGCCAGGCTACCATTACTGTTGAGGATAACCAACTCGTGGAATGTATCGCCGTGGATACGACGGTCTACCTCGATGTAAATGGTTTGGTCAATATTTCCCCAGACTTGATTGATGGGGGTAGTTCGTTGGGTTGCGATGCTTCCCCAACACTCAGCGTAGAGCCTCCATTCTTTGGTTGTCAAAACACAGGTCAGCAGTCCGTCACACTATTCTTGATTGATGGGGTGGACACAGTATCTAACTGCTCCGCTACGGTAACGGTGCTCGATACCATCCCACCGACGGTGACAGTAACGCCTTCTATAGATATAGAGTGTGATGTGTTTGACGTCAATAATCTACCACCCATATTGGCTACTGATAACTGTGGGACATTTGACCCCGTCGTTATTACTGAGTCCATCGATACGGTAGACCTTAATGTGTGTGGTATTGGTACGATCATCCGAAACATTACGGTTACTGATGGCAGTAATAATAGTACGACTGTTTCGCAGACAATCAATATTACAAATACAACTAACCCATTCAGTATTGATGACATTACCTTCCCGGTCGCAGATACTACAGTTGCTTGTGAGAGCACAACAGGTCTGCCTGATGCTGGCACAGTTACCATAGACACCTCCGATGTCCCTTGTTCTCTCGTGTCCATCACAGATACTTCATTCTTTACCAACCCAGGTAGTTGCCCTGATACCTTGGTTACAATTTGGCAGATCGTAGATAGTTGTCAGTTTGATGGAGTCTTTGATTTGAATGGGCCTGGAGAGTTTGAGTTTACACAGCGCATTGCCATTATAGATACAGTCGCACCAGTGATAAACTTCCCACAGGCTGGGAATGGTGATACCTTGTTCTTCTTCGTTGATAGCATGCCATGTGAGCTGTTTTTACAGCTAGATGCAACAGTAGACGACTGTTCACCACTGGACACTGTCTTTAACGATAGCCCATTTGCTGATAACCCAAATAGCGCCTCAGCAGATGGAACGTACCCTGTAGGTGATCACACGGTCACGATTACAGCGATCGATGAGTGTCAGAATGAGGCCACGTACGAGTATGTCATTTCAGTACAAGATTCGTCAGCTTTTGAGTACATCTGTATCAAGAGAGTGTATGAAATTCCAGATACGCTATCTGTAGATGTATCTGCTCGGGACTTTCTCGTGATTACAGATGCGGGCTGTAAGGATACCACGGACATAGAAGCATCATTTACCAGTAACATTGCTGACTCACTCATCAATGTAACATGTGATGACTTGGGTGACAGTACCGTCTTTATAAATATCTTCATCAATGGTCAGTTTGTGGATAGCTGTAAGACGCTATTTACACTTACGGATCCTGATACGCTTTGCCCTACTACTAGGAGTGTAGCAAGTATTATAGGGGGGGTCACCATGGTAAATGGTGTGCCACTGCCAGGTACTTACGTACAGTTACAAGGTGGTAATACAGATGATATGACTGACGCTTTGGGGCAGTATGGTTTTCCGGATATGCCTACTGGAGGTGATTACATGGTCAGACCCTCTAATGATAATGACCCTAGGGCCGGAGTATCTACGCTAGACCTTATCTTAATCCAAAGGCACGTCTTGGGGATAGCTCCTTTCGATGATCCGTACAGTTATCTTGCTGCTGATGTCAATGCGAGCGAATCAATCTCTGGTGCTGATGTGGTAGAATTGCGCAGACTCATACTCGGAAATATCTCAACCTTTGACAACAATACTTCGTGGAGAATGGTAGATGCTTATCAGACGTTCGATGAGCCAGGTGATATAGTGTATGAGGTCAGAGAAGACAAGTACATATCCGCATTACTTAATGATGTAATTGCTGACTTTACCGCTGTCAAGGTGGGGGATGTCAATGGCAGTGTTACGACTGACCTAGATAGCGATGACGACCTAGACAGCCGCTCTGCCATCTGGTTAGATACAGAGATAAATAACGGTGTCATTAGCGTCAAAGCTACTCGTGACCTTGACCTCAGAGGTCTTCAGCTGTCGCTGGAGATAGAGGGCTTGCAAGACTTGACCAGTAGCTCACTTGATATGGATTATAGTAACTACTTCTACGATGACGGAGTGCTAAACCTAAGTTGGACTCAAGTACAAGGCCACCAGATCGAGGAGGGACAGACCTTATTCACCATACAGCAAGATGTTGATCAAGTGACTAGGTCGATCATGGTTGCCGACCGAATGGCTTCAGAGGTATACCTCGGCGATGACCTAGAGGTGTTGCCCGTGAGACTTCGTACTGCTCCAGGTACACCAGAGTTGCAATTGCTACAGAATGCGCCGAATCCTTGGTCTGATGTGACCGAGATAGGAGTCGTCGTAGGAACCACCTCAGAAGTAAGTGTCGTTGTGTCAGATCTTACAGGCAAGACGGTTAAGACATTGTCTCAGACTTGTTACCCAGGACTCAACAAGGTGACCTTGTATCGAGGTGACATCCCCGCTTCGGGAGTGTATTACTACACAGTGACAGATGGGACATCGACGATTACACAGAAAATGATTGTGCTACAGTAATTTCATTGCTGAGCAGCAATCGATAGATAATAGGTCCACTCTACCACGTCGTAGGGTGGGCCTTTTTGGTTGTGCAGAGCTCGATGCCTATTCCACCCTGTAGCCAATACCCTTGCCACCCAAGCTTCATCCATGCACACTATTCAACACGGATTATGCATTGGGTTTTCGTTACGAGAGCTGTTAGCCCAATTAGAATGACTGCCCCACTGTGACTTTGACTCATGAGCGAGTACAGTCCGAGAGGACAAGAGATGCTAAATGCATAAAAGATACGTAAACCATGAGCTCCGGTAAGTGGGTGGGTCTGCTAGTTGCCAACACCCTGAGATTCAAATTTACAGGACGTGCCCATTGTCACAGGAACCAAGGCTTTAAGTAGATATCCTAATGCATAATCCGAACCTAAGATTAAGTTAAAAGACGGCGACTGCCATGGTGCCCTAGAGCATAAGCGTTAGCGGCCACAATTGATATCACCATCCTGCATGTCGATATAAGCTTCATTCTTCTAGGGAGTAGCATTTTCGAATCCTGGCAACTACCTTTGCACGGGTAGTTATTAGAAAATCAGTCCTCATATATGAAAAGAATATCGTCTTCAACGACAATGGTGTTGATCTTGCTATCGGCAATGACGTTATCCTTTACCGTACTCTTCAAAAGAGGGGAGGTCATAGATGCCTTTAATGGGGTACCAGTCTATTACAATGGAAAGGACTTTTCGAATGTATCTGGCCGTAGCGTGACGGAAGATGGTTACAACCTAGGCCTTAAGTACCAATGTGTAGAATTTGTCAAGCGCTACTACTATGAATTCTACGGACACAAAATGCCCAATAGCTATGGACATGCCAAAGAGTTTTTTGATAAAAGCCTCCCCGATGTAGCGTTTAACCATGATCGAGGCTTGTGGCAGTACCGTAATATCAGATATGAACCACCGAAAGTCGGTGACATTATAGTCTATGATGGATTTGGAGATAACCCCTTTGGTCACATCGGTATCATCACCGAGGTAAAACAAGACGAGGTCGAGTACATATCCCAGAATGTAGGGAAGAAAACCCGCCAGCGATTGAAGTTAGTGGAGTACGAGGGTATCTATACCATTGCAGATTATGATGTATTGGGGTGGTTGCGAATGCCGTAGCGCGAGCCACTTTTTGTGATGTTAGCCGACAAACTGGCGCTTCTTGCTTTTTCGCTTGTATTGTTTTCCATAACTTGCCAGTATGACTAGAGGTCTACTCGTATTGCTAATGATTACTATTGTCCTCTCTTTGAGTGAGGCACAGGTAGGTCGTTGCGGTGTCAACCAAAAAATGGCACAGGTGCCAGCGTACAGTAGCCAAGTAGCTAAAGATCAGTCCCGATCAATCGCCACCCGCAGCGTTACGAAAGACAGTGTAGTCATCCCGCTGCACATAATTATTGTCCATCCGCCAGGAGAGGCAATCGGCCAGGGCGCCAATCTTGCTATGGATAGGATTCTGTCGCAGATCGAGGCAACCAATCAAGATTTTCGGCGACAGAATAGTAATCGCGATGAGACGCCTCCAGACTTTCCCGTGGGAGATAGCAGGATTAGTTTTCAACTGGCCTCTATAGACCCTAGCGGTCAGCCGACGGATGGCGTCACCCGTTACGCGACTAATCAGGACTTTGACGTGCATGAGCTGGAAATAAAAAGCGCTACTCGATGGCCGAGAGATACCTACCTCAATGTTTGGGTAGCCCCGACTTTAGATGACCTCGGCTTTGCGTACATCCCCAGTAGCCTCACACTACCATCAGAAAACCTCGATGGCTGCGCGGTGATTAGTGCTGCCTTCGGTGGTCCAGGGTTTGCCACTTTTATACCATATAACCTCGGTAGGACGCTTACACACGAAATAGGGCACTACCTCGGCTTGAGGCATGTGTGGGACCGCGACGGTTGCGGCAGCGATGACGGCATAGCTGATACACCTAGGCAAGATACCAGTCACTTTGGCTGCCCTCAGCACCCCAGCCCTAGCTGTGGTAATCAAGGGGATATGTTTATGAACTACATGGACTACACCGATGACGCTTGCATGTCTGCCTTTACCATCGGCCAGATCGACTATATGTGGTCGGTGCTCAATGGCTCTAGACGTAGCCTCCTAGATGCAGGCGAAAGAGCATTTGAGGAAGTAGAGCCTCTAGTAGTAGCGATAATCGATCATCGGGACCCGAGCTGCTCTGACAGCTTTGATGGACAGATTGAGGTGGCTGCACAAGGAGGGGCAGGCAATTACCGCTATCGCCTTAATGATGGCGTGCTACAAGGTAATCCCATCTTTAGGTTTTTGCAGGCAGGTACTTACTGGGTAGAGGCAGTAGACAATGATGGACTGACCCAGCGGGGAGATACGCTTACCTTGACAGCGCCTGACCCGATCCTGGTCGAGGAGGTAAAGGTGCAGGCGCCTCGATGCCATGGAGAGGCTTCAGGTCAGATAGCTCTCACCGTCAGTGGAGCCCAAGGTCAGGCATCCCTCGCCTCTGTGAGTCACGGAAGGATCAATGGACTTGTGGTGGACAGCCTGCCCGCTGGTGTGGTAATGGTGCAAGTGTTGGATACAGCAGGGTGCTCGGTAGATACCTCCATTATACTCGACCAGCCTGACCCGATCGTTTCTCAAGTCGAGGGGGACGATATCACTTGCTTTGGAGCGGCTGATGGTGCCGTACGGCTTGCCGCTCAAGGAGGTAGTCCGCCCTATGAGTTTAGTCTGACAGGAAGTTTTTTTAGTAGCATCGACTACTATATCGGATATCAGCCAGGCACGTATGAGGCGTTTATCCGGGATAGCAACGGGTGTATTGTAGTAGACTCTTTTGTCGTGCAAGAACCCGATAGCTTGACCTTGCAAATAGTAGTAGGCACTAATACGGTAACCTGCCAGCCTAACGGTGGTGTGCCGCCGTACCGCTATCAGCTCAATGACGGACCCATCGGACCAGACAGTGTTTTTAGTAATTTGATGGTGGATACCTATACGCTGACCGCCTATGATGACAATGATTGCACCGTGAGCCAAGACGTGCTGATTACCAGTCAAATAGAACTTCATCAGGAAGAAGAAGTCCTGTTTTGGCCCCAGCCTACGACGGACTTGCTGTACCTTGCCGACCAAGTGGTGGCGCTTGATATCTATTCGCCTAGTGGCCAGCATATGTCTTCGATAAGCGAGGTCGATAGCCCCCTGCCGATGGAAGCCCTACCCAATGGAGTCTACTGGGTAGTGGTGCAGCTCACAAGTGGTAGTTACCGCACCGAGCGATTAGTTGTTTTGCGCTAAGCTGCTTATTGTATTTTTGCGATTATGAGAATCTACCTAATTATAGTGCTGGTGGCGCTGTTTTCCTGTAAGTCAGACCAGCCCAAGCCGCTTTCGCCTGCCACCGATAAAACGGCAGAAATCACCGAGATTTACAATGTTCAAGTCAAAAATGGCGAACATGCCATTGGCAAATTAAGGTACAAAGAGCACAATGAGTACCATGGTGACCAGCTGTATGGCACGATTTACTACACCCCAGAGGGAGAGGTGAAAGGTAAGTCGATCTTGCTCTATGAAGATGGTGACCTTCCCGTAGGGGCCCACTATGTTAATGATCAGGATGAAGTCCAGTCTTACTACAAATACCTATACGACGATCGAGGCCGCAAAAAACAAGTGATAGCCTTTGACCCCGTTAATAATGAGATATTAAGAGAAGAACGCTTTTTCTACGATAGCAAAGACAACCTCAAGAGCAAACAAATCTTTGATAGTGAAGGCAAGCTGAGGCAGCGATTTAACTGGACGTATGATGCATTCGGTAACGAAAAGATGATGATGGCTGACCATGGCGACAACACACCGTTGATGACCCATGAGTATAAAATCACTAGATACAATGACGACAAGCAATGGCTAGAGAAGTGGTCCTTTATCAATGATGAGCCCGCTGCTTACTACAAAATCTCAAGAAAATGAACAAAATCTTCGGACTAGTCATCTTGCTTGCGTTAGCAGGATGCAGAACCAGTACGGATCGCACGGCCAGCGAGCAAGCTGTTGCCTTCCTTGATGCGGCAGCGGGGCGCCAATACCTTATGGAAGGGGATGTGGACGGCTACTACGACTTGATGTCTCCAGCACATATGTCAGTCCAGGCAAAAGACACCACCACCTATGCCTCGATCGCTGACCAGCGCAAAGCCTATAGGGCCAAAATGAAAGATCAAGTAAAGGACTGGTCAGAACAAGAAATCCAGCAGATGTCGGCCCTGATGGATACAGCCAAGCTCCTCGTCCATCAGCTAAATCCCGACCTGTGGCCCAGTCAGATCAAAATGATAAAAGTGGACAGCGAGCACTATGGCGAAAGCGTCTACTATACACTAGGAGATGCCATCGTTTGGCCCGATAATATCTTTGATGATTTTACGATTGATGGGCAGCTTACCGTAGCACTGCATGAGGTGTGGCACTTGATCAGCAGAGACTATCCTGCCCTGAAGGATAGCGTCTACACGGAAATAGGCTTTGTACGGCATGGCTACGATATCGAGTTGGGCCCTATCCTCACCTCTAGGCTACTAGTCAACCCTGACGGCGTAGCTATGGATCATGCTATAGTATTGAGCAGCGATAGCCACGATACTACCGTCATGGCACTGCCTGTGCTGGCTAGTCGATTTGATAAGTATCGACCCTCGATGACGGCCTTTTTTGACTACTTGCACTTTGATCTCCACGAGCTTAAGGTAAGAGACAATTCTGCCGTTGTGGAGTCTGCCGCAGACGGTACCAGTCTCATGGATCCGTCATTTTTTCCGTCATTTTTTACGCAGATAGGCGACAATACGCAGTACATTATTCACCCTGATGAGATAAGTGCAGATAACTTTGTCCTGGCTATCAAAAGCGTGGACGATACCAAGATGCCACCACTCAGCCCAGAGGGCAAGGTGCTGCTGGATCGGATAGCCGCTCATCTAGTGGCCTTTGATAATTAACCACGCATAGTTGGCCATGATGGTAGGTGCTTACGTATAGCCTGTTATCTTTGCTGCGCTAACAGTCGGAATCACCTCCGACATAAAGATCGATATACTTGTTGTATGAAATTAAGTACCCATTGGCTTAAAGATTACTTGGATTTCGACTTGAGTCGAGAAGAGCTGTCCGAAATACTGACATTGATCGGGCTCGAAGTAGAGGGAGAGGAAGTCGTCGAGCAAGTGAAAGGAGGGCTGGCAGGAGTCAAAATTGGCAAAGTACTGACCTGTGTCAAGCACCCCAACGCCGATAAGCTATCACTCACGACTGTCGACCTAGGAGGAGCAGAACCCGTGCAGATCGTCTGCGGCGCTCCCAATGTAGCAGCAGGGCAAAAGGTGCCCGTGGCAACCGTCGGCACTACACTGTATGATGACGACGGCAAGCCATTTAAAATTAAGAAAGGCAAGATAAGAGGAGAGGTCAGCTTCGGTATGATTTGTGCCGAAGACGAACTAGGCCTCGGCAGTGGTCACGATGGCATTATGGTCCTAGACGACGATGCTCAGGTCGGTATGGATGCTGCCAGCTATTTTGAATTGTCGTCTGACCTAGTCTACGATATCGGGCTGACACCCAATAGGAGTGACGCCACGTGCCACATGGGCTGCGCGAGTGACCTGAGAGCATACCTCAAGATAAATAAAGGACTCCAGCACAGTATAAAGCGACCTTCGGTAACGGCTTTTGATGTCAAGCATACGAGCAAACCCTTTGAGGTCGAGGTCGAAGATACAGAGCACTGCCCCAGGTACAGCGCCGTAACCATCACCGATGTTAAGATCGGCCCTAGTCCTGATTGGATGCAGGAGCGGCTTAAGGCTATTGGTGTCCGGCCGATCAGTAATGTGGTCGATATCACCAATTTCGTTTTGCACGAGCTGGGGCAGCCCCTCCATGCCTTTGACTATGATAAGGTTACTGGCCACAAGGTTATCGTCAAGCGATTGCCCGAGGGTACAGCATTCAAGACTCTAGACGAGGTAGACCGAAAGCTCTCCGACCAAGACCTGATGATCTGCGACGGCGATAGTCAGCCCATGTGTATGGCTGGCGTCTTTGGGGGGGCTAGCTCAGGAGTGACAGATGAGACTACCACCATCTTGCTGGAGTCAGCCCACTTCGAGTCGGGGACGATACGTCGGTCAAGTACTAGGCATGGCCTCCGTACAGATGCCGCCAAAGTCTACGAAAAAGGCAGTGACCCCAACGTGACGGTCTATGCTTTAAAGCGGGCAGCCCTACTCCTGCAAGAGTACGCTGGTGGTGTGATCGCCTCTGAAATCGTGGACATCTATCCCAAAGAGATCGAGCCCGTCGAGATTGTCCTCAAGTATGATAAGGTGCGAAAACTCATGGGAGCAGATATCTCCTCCGAAGCGATGCAAGACATCCTTAGGGCCTTGGATATGGAGATCCGACCCGTCGATGAGTCCGCCATCAAAGTCTACGTGCCGACCAATAAAGCAGAGGTGATTCGCGATGTCGACTTAGTAGAAGAGATCTTGCGGATCTATGGCTTTAATAAGATAGAGGTGCCGAGCAAGATTACCAGCGCCATCAGCTATAGAGACAAGGTAGACCGTAAGCATATCCTAGATGTCACCGCTGATCACCTGGCTAGCAATGGTTTTTACGAGATGATGGGCCTGTCATTGATACCGAGCAAGATGTATGAAGGGCTAGACTTTATTGATGCCAATCGACTGGTCAGGATCAACAACACCAGCAATATCCACTTGGATATTATGCGACCGGAGATGATGCTCAGTGGCCTACAGTCTGTTGTTCATAACCACAATAGGCAGCAGACTACAGTTCGGCTTTTTGAATTAGGACGGGCTTACTTGCAGACGGATAATGATTTTGAAGAAACCGAATACCTGACCTTGTTTGTCAGCGGCCAGCAAGCGGCAGAGTCGTGGAGGACCGACTTTAAGAAAGAAGTAGACTTTTATAGTATTAAGCATGCCGTACATCTGGTGCTCGATCGCCTAGGCATTACCAGCTATCAGGTGAGCGAGCTAGAAGACAGCAGGCTAGACTTTGGCTTATGCTATCACCGAGGCAAGCAAGTTATTGCCCGTTTTGGACAGGTCAGTAGTCAGATAGCAAGTGAGCTCGGGTTGAAGGCAGACACCTTCTATGCAGAATTGCTCGTAGACAACTTGGTATCCGCCGCAGGTAAGAACAAGGTTAGCGTGGCCCCCATCAGCAAGTACCCGTCGGTACGCAGAGACCTGGCACTGGTCGTAGATCAGCAGGTAGCCTACAGTGATATCGAGGCCATAGCCAAAAAGACAGGCAAGAAGCTCTTGAAAGAGGTGGCACTGTTTGATATTTACAAAAACGAAGAACAATTAGGAAAAGGCAAGAAGTCTTACGCTGTAAGTTATATCTTCGAGGATACAGAGAAAACATTAAAGGACAAGGAGGTCGACAAGATCATGGCGCAAATGATGGCCACCTACCAAAAGAAGATAGGGGCAGAAGTTCGATCGTAATTTTTACATTTTTTTATTGATTAAGAGAGTTTTATGGGAAAGTTTAGAGCTGGTGTACTACAAGGCCAAGAGGTGACAGACCTCCTCAATTATGCCAACGAGCACAATTTTGCACTGCCTGCCGTCAATGTCGTAGGGAGCAACACAGTCAATGCTGTGCTGGAGGCAGCAAGGGACGTAAATAGTCCAGTTATTATCCAGTTTAGTAATGGAGGAGCCTCTTTTATGGCGGGTAAGGGACTCAGTAATGAAGGACAGCAAGCAGCCATCCTGGGCGGCATCAGCGGAGCCTTACACGTCCATAATTTGGCCGAAGCCTACGGTGTCCCCGTCATCCTACATACGGATCACTGTGCCAAGAAGCTACTTCCCTGGATCGACGGACTACTCGACGCTAGCGAAAAACACTTCGAGGCTACAGGCAAAACCTTGTACAGCTCGCATATGATCGATCTGTCAGAAGAACCACTCGAGGAGAATATCCAGATATGCAAAGACTACCACAAGCGGATGAGTAAAATCGGGATGACCCTCGAAATAGAACTCGGCGTGACCGGTGGTGAAGAGGATGGTGTAGATAATAGTGACGTAGACAGCAGCAAGCTGTACACGCAGCCAGAAGAGGTCTACCAAGCCTACCAAGAGCTATCGCAGGTCAGTGACAAATTTACCATCGCAGCAGCTTTCGGAAATGTGCATGGGGTGTACCGCCCAGGTAATGTCGAACTAAGACCGATTATCCTCAAGAACTCTCAGGAATACTTGATCGAAAAACTCGGGATCAAAGACAATGATAACCCGATCAACTTTGTCTTCCACGGAGGGTCCGGCAGTAGTAGAGAGGAAATCAGAGAAGCTATAGAGTATGGAGCGGTCAAGATGAATATAGATACCGACCTACAATGGGCTTTTGCATCAGGTATCCGAGAGTACTACGAAGAGAAAAAGGCCTATATGCAGACGCAGATCGGTAACCCTGAGGGCAAAGATCAACCCAACAAGAAAGTCTACGACCCGCGCAAGTGGCTAAGGGCCTGTGAGCAGTCCTTTGTTGAGCGACTCAAGGTAGCATTCGAAGACCTAAACTGCCTAGACCGTAACTAGGTGTTGACTAAGAAGTCGCTAGGCTTCTACAATAGCAGTAGCATATGTCTATACCTACACCACTCAAAGCACGACATGAGGCCTTGAATGCCAAAATGGTCGACTTTACAGGGTTCTTGATGCCCTTACAATACAGCAATATCAGAGAAGAACATCTAGCTGTACGATCTAATGTCGGGCTGTTTGACGTCAGCCACATGGGAGAGTTTATCGTCAAAGGTAAAGAGGCCCTTGACCTAGTCCAGGCGGTCACGAGCAATGATGCCAGTAAGCTGGAGATAGGACAAGCACAGTACAGCTGCTTGCCCAACAACTATGGTGGCATCGTAGACGACCTCCTTGTTTATCGGCTGGATGAAGATCGATGTAGTGCGGGTGAGCAAGCCTTTATGCTAGTGGTCAATGCTGGCAACATCCAAAAGGACTGGGACTGGATCACTAGCCATAATGTTTACGATACAGAGGTGATTGACATCAGTAGTCGGACTGGACTGCTGGCGCTACAGGGACCGTCTGCCCACTTGCTTATGCAGCACTTGACAGATGTCGACCTCGATACCATTGCTTACTACCACCATACCAAAGCCCGAGTGGCAGACATAGACAATGTCCTGATCTCAGCGACAGGATACACGGGCAGTGGAGGCTATGAGCTTTATGTTGACGCCGATCACGTAGGAGAGCTATGGGATGCCCTGATGAAGGTCGGCGCTTCCATAGGTATCTTACCATGTGGTCTCGGCTGTAGAGATACCTTGAGACTGGAGAAGGGCTACTGCCTGTACGGCAATGATATCGATGAATCGACTAGTCCACTGCAGGCAGGACTAGGCTGGATTACGAAGCTTAATAAAAAGGCAGACTTCCCCAGTAAAGCCCTTTTTATTAAAGAAAAGAGCGAAGGCATCAAGCAGAAACTAATGGGTCTGCACGTCGATGCTCGACGGGTGCCTCGACATGGGTACGGGATTATCTGTCAAGAAGGCCAGCACATAGGTCGCGTCACGTCTGGCAGCCAGTCTCCGAGTTTGGGTAGGCCGATCGGTCTGGGCTACCTAGACCTTAGTTTTGCCAAAGAGGGAACACAGGTTTTTATTGACACCGGACGCAAGCTATTGCCTGCCCGAACTGTTAAAGTTCCTTTCCTGTGATAAACAATAATAGCCATTCAGCGCTTTACATTCTGTGAGCGACTGAATGAGTTATGCAATTAGACGAAGGCAAGCAAAAATTTATCCATGCATGGGGGAGCCTAGGCATGAACTGGGGCATCAATAAGACGATGGGGCAGGTACATGCCCTCTTGCTCGTCGCCAATGAAGCCCTCTGTGCCGATGAAATCATGCAAGCTCTGCAGATCTCTCGCGGTAACGCCAATATGAATATCCGAGCTCTCATCGACTGGGGCCTTGTCCACAAGCAGTTTAAGCCCGGCGAGCGAAAAGAGTGGTTTGTCGCAGAGAAAGATATGTGGAAGGTGCTCCAAAACATCATAGCCCAGCGCAAGAAAAAAGAGCTGGACCCTATGATTGCTGTCCTCAATGAAATTTCAGAGGTCGACGCCACCTGCTCAGAAAGTAAAGAATTTTGCAGAATGGTCAGCGAACTCAAGTCCTACAGTGAAAAAGCCGATGCCGCACTGACCAACCTCACCGACAGCAAAGGCAACTGGCTGATGAATGGCTTTATGCGCATGATGCGGTAGAGCAGCCCGCTGTATCAGTACCCTACACTACGCTTTATAGTGCCGTACGTGGCTGTAAGGGAGGGGACGTACTTCAACTCAGACTGTGCATTGGGTTTTCGTCACGGAAGCTGTTATACCAAAGTGAATGGCTACTCGCCTGTGATGTTGACTCGTGAGCGAATACAGTCCGACAGGACCTGAGATGTGCAATGCATGCCTGATGAGGTAACCAAGTGCTCCGTCAGGAGGATGGGGTGCTAGTTACCACCACAGTGAGACTCAAAATTGCAGGACGTGCCCATTTTCTCAATCAAAGTTCTAAGCAGATATCCTAGGGCGGTGTCTGGGCTCAATAATAATGTGATTAAGACGCCAGTGCGACATGTTGATCAAAGAATTGATCGTCAATGGTAGATTTAAGGTGGTCGATTGGTATCTTACGATCTCAACGTCTTACCAATACACACGAAAATGGGAAAGAGTAGATTTGTTTTTTTGCTAGCCACTATCCTAATGACACTGAGCACCCAAGTGAGTGCCCAATCATCATCTGCTTTCTATGCACCGATGGAGGGGGCGGTGAATCAACTAGAGAGTATAGATTTTGATGATCAGGGACATCCGTTTATTATGGGTGGCTACCGGGTGTTTATCGATTCAATTGAAAATGTGGTAGCGGCAGCTCCAGTGTTGTGGTCCTTTGATAATGAGCTGTCTCAAGTCGCTTGTTTTAAGGATAGATTTGCTTTTGGGTATCCTAATTCAAAAAGTTTTGCTATTAGTGGACAAAGTCTACTTTTGCATCAAAAGCTGTTTGTCTCAGGATTTGACTCGGTGTCTATTAGTGAATTAGATCAGGCAGGGGGAACTTTGTACTCTGGTGGTACATACTTTAACGCAGGTGGGGTCAATGGAATTGAAGTATTTGATGACAGGTACTTCTTACTAACAGAGAGATACATCGATACTGACTCCACAAAAGCGGTCGTCGAAGCCTGGTCAACCAGCCATGAGTTACAATGGATAGCCCACTTCGATGGGGGTATTACTAGGAATCAGATCAGTGACCTTCAGCCTTATGGCGCAGAGGAAATCATCTTCCTGCTTCATGAGCAGGATGGGACCACTGGTCCCCAATTGGATCAACGGCACTTCTTAGTAACATTAAATACCTCCACAGGGGCCGTGACCCAGAAGGTCGACGTCACACCATACCGCCCTCGTAGTGTTTTTTTGCAATCCACTGCATTCACGGTGGCAGATAATGGCGACATCCTATGGATGCAGGACGTGGTAGAGACGGATCTTTACAGCCAGGGAGCCCTGGTACGGCGCACCTTTCCTGACCTAGCCTTGGTTTGGGAGGCGGTGCTCCCGAGCGACGCTGTTCGCAATAATCGCAAGTATGCGATTACCGATGCCAAGATAGCTAGCAATGGGGATGTTTTGATATGTGGGGAGGTCAGCCAGTGCCCGGACCGCAATAGCCCACAGCAAGGGGAGATATGCTTTGGTAGGGGTTTTGTCGCTCGCTACACACCAGACGGGGAGTTGATATGGAATAGGACCTTCTCCACCCCCAATGAGTTGCTGCCTATTGAGGTGGCAGGGCGCTATGTGAGGTCATTCTTGAGAGAGATTTACGAGCAAGCGGATGGATCGATCTTTACCGCGGGGACAGCTCTATACAGCGATCAGGTTTCCTTCCTCAACCATCCTGACAGTACCGACTCGTGGTATATCATCTTAGAGCTAGACGGTGAGACTGGCTGCCTAGCTGGTGAGGAGTGTGTCGAGGACATTGTGCTCGACGGGCAAGTAGTC
>JAOXNT010164749.1:0-23395 GCA_028565815.1 Cletocamptus dominicanus | reverse complement strand
AGACCTCCCCAAATAGACCACGATGTGTCGTATTGGCAATTTGTACTTTCGGTAAAGGATGCCGTGGTACTCCTGCATACGCTCTAGCATCTTTTTGTCTTTGTGGGTTTGAAACTCGATATGCAGCAACCACTCTTCTTGCGAAATCGTCAATACTTTGCATAAAAAATCTACCTCTCTGTCCATCGTCCGAAAGATACGCTCCGGCAGTGCGGTATAGTGCTGAATTTCTATGCCTAGTTCTAACTCTATCAACGGAATAAACAGTGCTTGAGCGTTTTCTCTAAAAACTCGGTCGTATAGGTTTCCTTTTTCTTTTTTAGCCATTGGTGGTTTTATTGTTCGGTATATCTTGGGAAGCGTTTGTTTTAGTCAAAATCAAAAACACTTTTTTAGAAAATTTCGGAGACATCCAAAACGAAACCATCTATGGCTGTTGCTTCTAGGTGCATACCTTCTATATACGGAGGTTTCCCTATATATTTTCCCTCCCTGTTTAGTACATAGACAAATATAGTTTTGTTGGTCGTATCCACGAGCCAGTATTCTGGGACCTTGGCGTACTCGTACACATCAAATTTTAGCTTCATTTCTTTTTTGGTATTGCCGGGCGACAGCACTTCTACTACTAGGTCGGGAGGACCCACACAGCCCTTGTCGTCTATCTTATCGAGGTCGCACACCACGGATATGTCAGGCTGGACAACAGTATCTATTTTGCCATCGTCTTTCAAGTGGTGTGGCGGAAGCGGTAGGCGTACGTCAAAAGGGGCACTATAAACTTCGCAGGGAGATTTTTCCAGAAAATTCCAGATTTTCGCAAAAATATGCCCTGACACTTTTTGGTGATAGGGACTTGGAGCCGGCGACATTTTAAAAATCTTACCTTTTAGAAGTTCCAAACGTTCTTGAAATTGCCAAGTCAAGTAATCGGCGTAGGTGTATCGCTTGCTGAGGTCGAGTTGGTTGAGGTCGGTTATCATGGTGCGAATATTTTTTTATTACTCAAAGTCAAAGACCTGCCCCAAGTCAATCTCCATCTTCGGAAATAGCGGGGAGCGAATCACTTCGCCTTTTACAAAGGGGCGTTTGTATAAACGGTATTTCCCATCCAATAATTGGAAAATCAGCAGGGTGTGTTCTGCCGGATGTACCACCCAATATTCTTGTATGCCGCACTGTTCGTATAGGTCGTACTTTTCGGTCAAGTCTTTTTGCGAGGTGCTAGGCGAAAGGATTTCCACGATCAAGTCGGGCGCACCGTTGCATCCCTGATAGTCCAGTTTGGATACATCACATATCACACATAGGTCGGGCTGTACTACGGTATTTTTTTGCTGTATTCCGTTTTCGTTATAGACGGGCAAGCGTACATCAAAAGGAGCATGGAACAGTTCGCACTTTTTGTTATTAAAATAGTGCATCAACTGAAAGTGTATTTTACCCGACACTTTTTGATGAAAACGATTGGGAGCCGGCGACATTTTAAAAATACGCCCTTTAATGAGTTCGACCATTTCGTCAAACTGCCAAGTGAGGTAATCGGCGTAGGTATATCGCTTGTTGAGGTCGAGTTGGTTGAGGTCGGTTATCATGTTTTTTACTTTTTTTCAAAAATACAAAAAATAACTTTCCGATGTTCTTTTTCGTTTTGGCTGTATGACCATACCTATTATTACGCTTAATTGGAACGGCATCCACGACACGCTGGAATGTATGGAATCGCTCATGCAGCAGACGTACACCGACTTTGTGGTATATCTGGTAGATAATGGCTCGGATGCCAACAATGTACAGCAACTAAAAGCCCATTTTGGTACCAACCCGAGGGTACAGTTGGTTTTTAATGCAACCAATCTAGGTTTTACAAAAGGGAATAACGCTATTTTGGAGCAAATCATACAAAACCCCGCCTATCCGTATGTGGTATTGCTCAATAATGATACCACCCAAGCACCCGATTGGCTACAACAACTCGTCGAAAGTGCCCAACGCCACCAAGCCGATATGGTCACTAGCAAAATGGTCAACTACTTCGACCGCAGCAAAATGGACAATGCCGGACACCTTATGCTCAATACCGCTGAAATCATCCCTTTGGGACACAACGAACCGGTGGAGGCGTTTGACACGTTCCGAGAAAATATAGGTGCCTGCGCCGGTGCCGCCCTCTATGCGACTGATATGTTGCGTGCTATCGGGGTTTTTGACGAGTATTTTGAAACCGGCTACGAAGATGCCGAGCTTGGACTGCGCGCCAACATACTGGGGTATAAAACGGTCTATGAACCCAAAGCCGTTGTTTATCACAAAGTCAAACAGTCTATCAAAAAAATAATGAATTACGAGTATGTTATCAAAATACAACTCAATATTTTTTATGCTTATTTTAAACTGATGCCCCTAGGGGTGTTGCTCCTCAACCTCCCCTCTTTTTTGTTCAAATATGCCGCTATCATCGTCATTGATATTCTCTTTTGGCGACCCAAGTTCTTACGCGTCATGGTGGATGCTTGGTATCGCACCCTCTTTACAGAGCGAAAAACCATACGCACCGCCCGAAGGGCTTTTTATACCCAACATCGCCCCATCGCTTCGTGGCGCATCTTACGCAAAATGACCTTTTTTCTGTGGTTTGATATAAAACGTTTTTGGAAATACGTTATCTTAAAGCGTGTAACGGTGTTTGAAGAATTTAAGTAATCGTTAAAAAACAAGTTGAACAAGTTCGTAAAATAGGCGACAACCTGCTGCACACTTGCCTGTACAAGCAGGCCTGTCTGCACAGGCAGGCCTGTCTGCAAGTGCAGAGGCAAGTGTCGAGTGCGTTAGCACGAGCATTAAGCTTATTTTGGGAACATCGGTTGTTTAAGTTGTTTTTTAACCGTGACAACACAACGTACAATGACCATACAATACGCATACAAATGGCGATGGATAATTCTTGGCTTGGTGGCAATCCTTTTGCTTTTCATATTATTTACATATCCGTACCCCTGGCATACCGCTTTTGAGTACGACCGCTTTTCGATAAGTGTGTTGCTTTTTATTTTTTACCTTCTCTATGCTTTTGATGTTATGTTTATCACAAAAGCGCAATTTCTGGAAGAAGGCATCGAAATCCGGCGCATCCGAACGCGCCTCGTTCCATACTCGGAAGTATATGGCATCCATCTTGGCAGTTCTGGTATTTCTATTGCTACTCGCAAGGGCAACTATTTTGTACGCCAATTTTGGGTAAACGACTATCAAAACGTAAAAAAGGCACTTCATGCCGATGAACGGCTGCCCAAGTTGTCTTTTTGGGAAACCCTATCTTGGCGAAAAAGCCTTTTCTATACTGCGTTATATATGGTAATTTTGATGCTCGCAATACCGATGTTTTCGGCGTTTAATTATGAAAAATACAACCACCTACTACCACTCGCTCCCATAGAAGTGGTCGAAATAGAGGGTACAACAACACGAAAGCACACGATAGCACTACGTATTTATAAAAACCAAAAAGACGTACATGCTTCTTTGCGTCTAAAAAATCATCCGACATACTATTTTAACTATAACAATAGCGGACTCAAAAACCAAATATGCCGCCTGACCGAACACGAAGAAAGAATAACCATCCCCGAAAACACGAATGTGCGCCTAAAAATACGCGCCGAGGACTACCAAAAACTCATGAGCAACGAGCCAACCGATTTTTACGGAGGAGCGCCACACTATGGGGTAGCGTTTTATAGCTTGCACTTTAGCGATACTACGTTTATCGAAAAATATGGACTTCAGACGGTCCCCCTTCCAAGGGAATAAAATCCCCTGATTGTCGCAGTCTGTGACTGCGATACCCTATGCTCGTCAAATCCTCATCAAACATTGAAGTCACCAGCAGCCATTTTATCCCTACAAAAAACCGTAAATCCCTCGCCTCTTTGCTTGTTGAGCGTATCATATCGCAGTCACAGACTGCGACAATCCGTTTCTTTGTTTTTTAGTTCTTTAGAACACTTAGGCTATCAGGGGGTAAGATGTGCTTGATAGCTGTGATACGGAAGGGGCCTGATACGCCTTGTTCGGGTAAGTTCATCTGTACAATGGCATCGGGGGGATATTCTCCATTACCTGTACTTGGTTCCAGTTATCAGGCTACTATGCCTATAAATTTTTCAAGCTCACTTATTTCCTCTGTTTTAATACTTTTCCAGGCATCATAACTCGAGTTAAAAATAATTAAATCTTGATTTAAGCAAATTTGATTCAAAGTTTCAATTATACTACGAAAGAATTCTTTTTTTACATTAACTATAATCCTGTTGTCTCCTTTTGGAAAAGATATGTCATAATCATCTGTCTGAACATAAAAACCATTTTTACTTAGATTTATTATCTGAACTGTACTATTCAATTTAAACAACGATTCAAGCAGTTTAACAACTTTTAATTTAATCTTTTGTCCTTCAACTTCACAAAGTATAAATTCATAAGTATGCATATCAGCTATTTTATGGTATTAAAATTGCCCCTCCAGGAATATCCAATGTATTCATTATATTTTCTAAATAAGTAACCGCATCGGGATGGTTAGTAATTATCCTAAGCTCTCTAGCAGGAGAACTAGCATCATCAATAACGTGTTTATATCTGTTTAACTGGTCCATCAATTCTGTAGTTAAAGGTTCGAAACTACTATTTCCTAACCAAGGACTACTTGCTGGATTTCCAACATGTTTTACTTCTATTAAAATTCCAGTTGCAGAATCGAATCCATCTATATCCAAAGTAGGTTTACTAAAATTATGTGGAGGAGTCAATGTAACTCTCCTTTCTATTAAGGTGCCTAACACTCTCTGTTGGTATTGATACGCAGTTGTAGTAGCTGTTTTTGCTATTGGTTGAAAACCGTTTATCCAATTATCAAAAACTGATGCAGGCAATAATGGCTTTAAGGGGGGTAAACACTCATTATGCACCAACAACCAATCCTTTTGCCCTTTGCCCGATACGAAGTAGTTATGCGTACGCCATACTTCGAGGTTAAAGACGCTTTCGCCTTTGTACCTTGATTTTAGTGCGATAAAGGTAACTTCTTTTTCGCCGGATGTCAATATACATTCGCCAAAATATAAGTCGGCGGCGGCGATATAGGCTTGGCGGTCGGTCGAATAAAACGGGTGGTTGGGTGTACAACCGATGGTTTCGCCATTGCTGAACGTGCAGTCCACGATGGCATCGGCCACGCGCCGATAGGTGGTGATGACGGGGCGCGCAACCGTACCGTTTTCATTCAGCGCAAGCTGTCGGGTGTCTATGGTGGTGGGGCGGATAGATTGCAGCACCGCATAGTCGGCAACGCCCCAGATGAGCGTAGGTTGCCAAAAAAATAAAAAAAAGCAGGCTCGGCGTAGCTTGTAGCTACGTCGTGGTGTCGGCTATTTTCGGAATACGGGGCGAGCAAAAAAGACGGTTAGGAGTAAGGAATGAGATTGCTTAGACGCAGTTAATCGGTGTTCGGAAGCTGCGCCACTCCCTGCCATCCATCGCTCCAATCTGCACTACTGTCTAAAGTCTCCATACTTTTGGACGATTATCACGGCTCGTCTGACCCCGCCGTTGTGACACATTTACCTGCAGATGCAGGCAAGCCACGATTCTTGTTTTAAGTTTTCAACCTTAAAATAGTAACTGAATTTTTAGTTTGGTCAAACAACGGTGTCTCATTCTCCACAAATAGCTACCATCAATGCTTCCATTTTTTGGCGTATCTGCCGACTGGTACAGGTGTAGTGGTTGACGAACATCGAAAAAGAAAGTTGCTTGCCCGATGCTGTATCGGCATATCCTGCATAGCAGCGCACACTCTCCATACTACCGCTTTTGCCAAAGATGCGATTTTGTGCTGCTGTTCCCCGAAAGAACCCTTTGAGGGTACCCGAAGCACCTCCAACGGCTAGGGTATTTTTAAATATAGGATACAAGGTTTTGTCTTGATAAACCAAATACAGGAACTGACTCAGATGCGCTGCCGAGAGTGCATTTTGTGGCGATAAACCGCTCCCGTCTTTCAAAAAAAGTCCCTCGATTTGCCATCCTTTAGCTGCCCAATAATCTTGGATGGCTTGCAGTCCGCTGCCTATATCCCCGTTGCCGGTTTGCTGTTTGGCGATGGCACGGAGTATGGCTTCGGCGTACAGGTTGATGCTTTCTTCGTTGCATATTTGACTAATTTCGGACAAGGGAGGTGAGCGAAAGGTGTGCAAAGTAGTGGCATCTTGTGGGGCAGATTGGTACGACAAGTTGGTTATTGGGGCTTCGCTAACAGCAATGCCTGCTTTTTGGAGGGCGGCGTAAAGGTCTTGGGCGACAGCAAGGGGCGGGTTGGGCATCGCACCTTTGATGCGAAACGTGCCGTTGCCAAGAGGAATACTCCCCCGCACAAAGCGTGTGTGGGTGTAAGGCGCACCAAAAATATAGGCATTGTCACCCGAAGTACGTGCGCCGGAGGTCAACTCATTGTGCCATGTAATGTTTTGGGCAGGAAAGGTATGCGAAATAGCGGGTTTGCCCCCTAATATGGGGTTTTGTTTAAAAAAGAGATAGTACAAGTTTTCGTGCCAGTTGAGTCCCCAAGCACCACAGGCGTAGTAATTGCCCAAGTCGTTCCAAGCCCAAGATTCGGCACAAACAGCGGTCGGCAGCCAAGCGGCATCGCCAACCACTCGCCCTTGTATGCGTCGAATGCCTTTTTGTTGCAACACGCCAACCATGTCGTTGATGCGTTGGGTAGCCGAAGGCACGGCATCCCACTGGTCTGAACCGAGCGTAGGGTCGCCACCACCTATGATATACACATCACCGTTTAACACACCTCCTTGTAGCGTGCCACTGTATGCCAAGACTGTTTCAAAGCGATAGGCAGCACCCAATATCGCCAATCCAGAGGCAGTCGTAATGAGTTTGATGCAGGATGCCGGACTGACCGATAGGTGCGGTTGGTGTGCTGCCCACGTCGCGCCTGTTTGATTGTCGGTCACCTGTATGCTAATAGCGGCGTGGCGCAGGGCATCGTCTTGTACGAATTGCTGTAATGTTTTGTCAAAACTAGGCACATTGGTAGGTTTTTGGTTGACCGGAAACACGATGCTGTCGTTGGGTTTCGAGATGGGCGTATCGGAGGTGGAGGTGCGTTCGGGAGCATTGGTACACGCCAAAACGGTCATTAGTCCAATAATCCATAGGAAGGCTCTTTTTTTTACAACAAACATAGCGAGGTATTTGTACTATTGGGACGATATGAAACCTCAAAAATAAGACAAAATAAAACAGTTTGCTAATTTTTATACATGAATCAGAAACCTCAAAAAAATAAGCTTTTTCTGTTTTTTGATTTGTACAAAGAGGATATGATTGCCTTTGTGACCAAGTTTTTACCAATGTTGCTATTCGTTTATCTAGTAATAAAAGTTCCTTTTTTGAGCAGAAAACTATTGACTTCTGAACTAGATACAACCACTATCGGCATCATAGACACAGTCGTTATCAAAAAGGGTATTGTGGAGTCACAATATGGCGGGCGCATACAAACTAGAGGTTGCGAAGTTGCATATCATTTTATGGCAAACGGTAAAAAGATAGCATCGGAAGAGTATATTTCCAAAAAAAGTGTGTCTGTCAAGGATTTTTCAACAGTACTTTTATGGACAAAAGGAGATTCTGTACAGATAAGGTACGATTCAAAAGGTTTCAAACGCTCCAAAATAGTGTTTTAAAAAATACGATACAGATATGAACATACAATGGCTTATAAAAATGGCATGGCGTGATAGTCGTCGCAATCGGGGACGGTTGCTTTTGTTTATGTCTTCCATCGTATTGGGCATTGCGGCATTAGTGGCTATCAACTCGTTTAGCGAAAACCTGCAAAAAGACATCAATAGTGAAGCTAAAACACTGCTAGGGGCAGATTTGGTTTTGGAAGCAGATGAAGGCGTTACGCCACCCATGCAGTCGCTGTTTGACAGTATCGGCGGCGAGCGTGCAGCAGTGGTAGAGTTCGCTTCGATGGTGCTTTTTCCGAAAGGAAACTTTACACGCTTGGCGCAAATAAAAGCCATCGAGGGCGACTTTCCTTTTTATGGACAACTCAACACACTCCCTAAAACAGCTTCTAAAAATTTTAGAACCACCCAAAAAGCACTCGTGGACCGTGCCATGCTCTTGCAGTTTGATGCCACAGTGGGCGATACGGTCAAGGTGGGCGAAGTCGCCTTTGAAATCGCAGGGGAAGTGAGTGCAGCAACCGGACGGGCGGGTATTGCTTCTTCGGTCGCTCCTACGGTCTATATCCCCAAGCCATATCTGGATGCTACCGGACTGATACAGGTAGGCAGTCGAGTGGATTATTACCACTATTTCAAATTGCCAGATACATCCAATCCCGACACCTTGGTACACCGCATGAAGCCCCGCCTAGAGGCACTCAACCTACGCCCCGAAACAGTGGAACGCCGAAAGGAAGGCATCGGAGAAGCGTTTTCTAATATGGCGATGTTTCTCAATTTGGTAGGGTTTATAGCGCTGTTGCTAGGCTGTATCGGCGTGGCAAGCTCGGTACATATTTATATAAAAGACAAACTATCCACCGTCGCGGTATTGCGGTGTTTGGGGGTGCAGGGATGGCAAGCATTTTTGATTTATTTGATACAAATAGTCGTATTGGGACTGATAGGCTCTGTTTTGGGAGCGGTCTTAGGAAGTCTGATACAAGTGGTATTACCTACGGTGTTGGATGATTTTTTGCCGCTGCAAAATGTTAGCTCGGATGTGTCCCTACGGGCTATCGGCATCGGTGTATGGACGGGGCTGGGTATCGCCGTGTTGTTTGCCCTGCTCCCCTTGTTGGCAGTACGCAAAATATCTCCCTTACGGACATTACGTGCCGCCTACGAAGAAAAAACAAGTCAAGACCCCTTGCGCTATGCGGTGTATGGGGCGATAGCCCTTTTTATCGGAGGGTTCACGTTTTTTCAAACCAAAGAAGTACCCACAAGCTTGTATTTGCTCGTAGGCGTGAGCCTCGCTTTTTTATTGTTGGTAGGGGTAGCGCGCCTGCTGATGTGGCTGGTTCGGCGTTTTTTTCCAAAATCATGGTCGTTTGTTTGGCGACAAGGGATGGCAGGTTTGTTTAGACCCAACAACCAAACCCTTATTTTGATGGTAGCCATCGGTTTAGGAACAGCCCTCATATCTACCCTGTTTTTTGTACAGTCGCTGTTGCTAAAACAGGTAGAAATGACTGGCAGCGACAACCAACCCAATATCATCTTGTTTGACATACAAAGCACTCAAAAAAAGGCAGTCGCCGAGCTTGTACAAACACACCAAATGCCGTTGATACAACAAGTGCCGATAGTGACCATGCGCCTAGACAATATTGCCGGTGTGACCAAAACGGATTTTCTTCAAATGCGCGATACCAGCGACCTTGCCCCCACAGAACGGGGCGACCGATGGGTCTATAACCGCGAATACCGCGTAACGTACCGCGATACCCTCATCGAAACGGAAACCATTGTCGAAGGAACCTGGCACGGTGATTTGCCGCCAAGCGACACCATATATATATCGCTTTCGGACCGTATCGCTCGCTCCATGGAAGCCAAAGTCGGAACACCCATTACCTTCAATGTACAAGGAACACTGGTACCAACGGTGGTAAGTAGTATTCGAGAGGTTAATTTTAATCGGGTACAGACCAATTTTTTTGTGGTTTTCCCGAAAGGGGTACTCGAAGAAGCCCCCCAATTTCATGTGGTCGTGTCGCGTGTGCGCGATGCAGCACAGTCGGCGACATTTCAACAAGCCTTGGTCAAAGCCTTTCCAAATGTGTCAGCAATAGACCTTACCCAAATACTCAAAACCGTAGATGAGGTACTAAACAAGGTGTCGTTTGTGATACGATTTATGGCATTGTTTAGCATACTGACGGGTTTGTTGGTGCTGATAAGCTCGGTGGTGTTGAGTAAATATCAGCGCATCAAAGAGAGTGTTTTATTGCGCACCTTAGGTGCTAAAGGGCGACAAATATTATATATCAATGCGATAGAGTATTTTTTGCTGGGAACGCTGGCGAGTTTAACGGGTATCGGGCTAGCACTGGTAGCGAGTTGGCTTTTATCGGTGTTTAGTTTTGATATACCCTTTCGTCCTGCTTGGTTGCCTGCCTTGGCCTTGTGGTGCAGCATTACGGCATTGACGGTAGGTATCGGATTATTTAATAGTCGCCAAGTGCTGCGCAAACCACCCTTGGAGGTGCTACGCAAAGAGGTGTGATGTTTTTTTTATAAAAAACGTTGATATGCAGCTACAAGCCGGTCGGGGAGTTCGCCTTTGCTGGCAAGTTGGTAGTCTTGATAGGAACAAGGAATGAGGCGATGGCGTGCGTGTTTTTCTTTTGTTTTAAGAGGAATTTGCATCCACCAGCGTCCACTTTTGATGCTTTTCCAAAAGGTAATTTGGTGTGAAAGCACTTTTTGCTCAACCACATATTCCACTAGATTGTCGGTAGATTTTGGGAAATCGTGTTTTCTATGATAAAAACCATCCATAAAATACCAAATCATTTGAGCTATAAGCTGGGCGGTCTGTTGGGTGGCATCTTTTTCGGCTTCATAGCCATAAAACCCTAGTGAAGAAAATTTGTCACTCATACCCGCATACCGGCACAACTGGCAGGCTTCCTCTCCAAAAAGCCCATTGGGACTCGGTTGTTTTTGGGCAGGCGCGTCTGCTTGGCGTATCGCTCCCAGATGAAAAGCCATCATATCAGCATCGCGCAAAAGAGGTTCCACGCCTTCCATATTTTTGCGAATACTACCCAATCGAATGGTTTCAAAGTGCCGTTTTTCAAAATACTTTAAAATATCGTTTGGCACAAAATGCGACTGATGCCCTAGCAGTCCAAACCCAAACAGTTTGCGACTACCAAAGATACGGCTAAGGTAATACTGCTCGTCTTTGGGTTCGTCGGGGTTGAAACTGATTTGTTTGTCCACCACGACCATATTGGTCAACTGCCGTTTGGTATAGTGTGCTTGGTACTGTGCATAAACCGCGTCGGAGTCCACGCCGATAATGATAGGAATGATTTGACTGTCGTGCAGTTCTTTTAGGACAGGTATGATAAAAGAATGGGTCGTTTTTTTGAGGTTTCCGAGGTCTGCAATAGCCAATTTTGGGAAATTATAACAAAGTGCGTACAAGTGTCGGCGAACAGCATCGGCGGCTTGGGCACCCACACCAATGAGTGCAATTTGGGTGCGTTGTAAAGATGGCATAGCTTCGCCGTACACCGAAATATGATGAATAAGCTGTTGCTTCGCTTGATAATGCGGGGCAAGTTGCTGTTTTATGCGGGTAGGAGAAAGCCAATTTTCTAACATTTTTGTTGCAAAAGTAATATTTCGACCCCAAAAAAGGAATATCAGGTCGAAAAAATGGTAAGAACAACTTTTTTTTGACCAAAAGTTTTGAAATACTAAGAAAGCTATCTATTTTGCAGCTACAAACGCACCCCATTTTCATATCTTTTCTAAACATTACAAATTTGTACCTATCCCCTACCAATAGGTGCCATAAGGGTATGTCTTCGTAAAAAAAGCGATGAATATTTGTCACAACCCAAATAAAACAATACATTTGTGGCGTTTTTGTATTGGCATTATCAAAGATTTTTATACATTTGACTCAAAATCATAAAAGACAGAACAGTTGTCTTTTAAAATATTTGATTGAATTATTATTTTTTAATTATCAAAGCAAAACCTTATGACAAGGAAGATTACGATATTGTTTGTGTTGTTATGTGGTGTTTTCGTGTTCGGAAATGCGCAAGAAGATAACAACTTGAAAATCACAGCAAAACCCAAAGACATGTGGGAATTGGGCATTCATGTCGGGCACAACATTCTTACCGGTGATGTGGACTGGAATTCTGATTTCGGTGTTGGACTGCACCTCCGCAAAGCATTAGACTACACTTTTTCACTGCGCTTGGATGGTGGCTACTATCGCCTAAACGGCGAAGAGGAGGAAACGAGACGTGCTGCCGATGCCGCTCGCTACGGATTTACGGGCGAATGGTTGCCGGAGTATGAAACGACGCTTATTTCTGGAGATATTGCGGCTTTGTTTAGCCTAAATCAAATGAAAGTAGGCAAGAAAGGCAAAATCAATCCTTATATTTTCTTGGGAGCTGGTTTGAGTAGTGTTGATGTGACAGCACAAGAAAGAGACGCAGAGTTTAATCTTTTCGATGACCCTTTTGTTGGCTTGAACGATGCAGATGATAACTTCGATGACGACTGGAATATATCTCCCTACCTCACGGGTGGTTTCGGTATTGGTTTTAAAATCGCAGAGAAATTGAGCCTTTCTTTAGAACACAAAATGTCTATGGTTATCGGTCGTGGTGGTGACTTGTTGGATGCTGCAGAACTTTCTTCCGCAGGAGCAGAAACGTCAGGCAATGACATGATAAACTATACCAATATTCGCTTAGGTATCGCACTAGGCAATACAGAAGAAAAATCATTGCCACTTTGGTGGGCAAGTCCCTTGGATATGCTTACCGAAGACTTGGCAGAGGTAAAAGCACGTCCTAAATTGGATTTGACAGATACCGATGGCGATGGCATCATTGATATGATTGACCAAGAAGTTGACTCTCCTAAAGGTGCTGCCGTTGACACACGCGGTGTAGCTTTGGACAGCGATGGTGACGGTATTGCCGACTATCAAGATAAAGAGCCTTACTCTCCTCCCGGATATAAAGTAGATTCTGAAGGGGTAGCTCAAATTCCAGACCCCGGTTATATGACCGAAGGCGATGTGAATCGTATCGTAGATGCTAAAATTGCAGGTATCAAATTCCCAACGCCTACCCCTCCATACGATTGGTTTTTCCCAATGGTGAACTTTGGTAATAATAGCTACGCTATCAAAACTTCAGAGTATGCCAAGTTGCACCAAATAGCTACGGTTATGAAGCAAAATCCTAGCATCCGTGTGGTTGCTAAGGGTTATACCGACCGCCGTGCATCTAACTGCTACAATGATGTACTTTCGTACAATCGTGCCCAAGCTGCTATTGACTATATGGTCAGCAAATATGGTATCACTCGCGACCGCTTCGTACTAAATTGGGGAGGTGAGAACGATGTGTTGGTAGATACCAACAGCTCTAGCTTGCCAAATCGTCGCGTAGAGTTTCAGGTAGCAAAAGGTGAATCCGAAATGGGGCGTCCAGACTGTGGTGTAAATAATGCCGGTCGTGGTGGCTCAAACTATTCTGGCAATAAAGAAGCAGGATACTAGGATTTTTATACAATCTCTTGTATTATACAAAAAAGCCTTTGTGCATACTGCACAAAGGCTTTTTTGCTTGGTCTGAAGTCTAAAAATCCATCATTTTGATAGCACCCTAAAAAAGTACAGGGTCATCGCCGAAGCGATGAACCCTGCATAACCCCAAAAAACCAAATGAAAACAATCTACATATGAAAGTTCCTATAGAAAGGAACAATTATATATTTTTTAACAATGAAAAATTATTTTTTAGTAACTCATCGTTTTTGTTTAAATTCATTCTTTTGACGGTGACATTTTTAGGTAGTCACAATTAAGCCACTTTTTTTTTGTTAAAAAATGTTAATTTTCACAAGCACCTAATTGTCAGGGCTTTATGTTTGTTTTTTTGAACTCAAAAAGGATTGTATGAACATAAAAATGCCCACTCCTTTTTAGTATCTTTAGGTTTATTAAGCTGTAACTATTGCATAAAAAAAACCAAAATTTTGGCGAAAGTAAAAAAAATATTTGCATGTACAAACTGTGGGAGCGTATCGCCCAAGTGGGTCGGAAAATGCCCAGCCTGCGGAGAATGGAACACCTACCATGAAGAAGTAATATCCAAGGCGACGACCCAAGAAGAAAAAAAGAAATCGTGGAATAAGAACAGTTCCAAAAAAGGACCAAAGCCTGTTTTATTGCCAGACATTCAGGCGGGTAGCACCAAACGACTTGTTACACCAGACAAAGAACTCAACAGAGTACTAGGAGGCGGTATCGTTGGAGGCTCCCTAGTGCTGATAGGAGGACAGCCAGGTATCGGCAAATCCACCTTATTGTTACAGGTAGCACTACAAATCAATGCTAAAGTATTGTATGTATCGGGTGAGGAAAGCGAACAACAAATCAAAATGCGCGCCGACCGCATCGGAACAGCACATACGGCGTGCTATATTCTTACCGAAACCAATACCACAAAAATACTAAATCATGCACAAGATATTGGCCCCGATGTGATGGTGGTAGATTCTATACAGACACTTTCTTCACCTCATATCGAATCAATGCCCGGAAGCGTATCGCAGGTGCGAGAATGTGCGGGAGAATTTCAGCGTTTTGCCAAAGAAACCAATATACCCGTTGTGATTATCGGACATATCAATAAGGAGGGCTCTATTGCAGGTCCCAAACTACTCGAACATATCGTAGATACCGTTTTGCAATTCGAAGGCGACCGAAATTATACCTACCGTATTTTACGCACCCTCAAAAATCGTTTTGGCTCAACTGATGAAATGGGTATTTATGAGATGCAAGCCAGCGGACTCCGAGAAGTGTCTAATCCTTCGGAACTTCTGCTTTCACAAAAAGAAGAGGAACTCAGCGGAAGTGCAATTGCTGCGACGATGGAAGGAATGCGCCCCATGCTTATCGAGACGCAAGCACTCGTAAGTACGGCTGTTTACGGAACACCTCAACGCTCGGCAACAGGATTTGACCTGCGCCGACTGAGTATGCTGTTGGCAGTACTCGAAAAACGCTGTGGTTTTATGTTTGGACAAAACGATGTCTTTTTGAATATAGCTGGAGGCATTAAAGTGGACGATCCTGCCATAGATTTGGCAATCGTGAGTGCTCTGATTTCATCGCTCGAAGATGTAGCTGTTCCCAACAATATTTGTTTTGCAGGTGAAGTGGGCTTATCTGGAGAAATACGCTCCGTCAATCGTATCGAACAGCGCATACAAGAGGCAGATAGATTAGGCTTTCGACAAATCTTTATTTCTAAATACAATACCAAAGGACTCGACCCCACTCGCTACCAAATCAATATCAAAACATTGAGTAAGGTAGATGAATTGTTTC
This sequence comes from Cletocamptus dominicanus, assembly GCA_028565815.1. Taxonomy (NCBI): domain Eukaryota; kingdom Metazoa; phylum Arthropoda; class Copepoda; order Harpacticoida; family Cletodidae; genus Cletocamptus; species Cletocamptus dominicanus. Next base: position 8,188 of record JAOXNT010164749.1, on the reverse strand, counting down.
GCACCTTGTTTGAGTAATCTATTTTGTGGTTAGTTTTCTAGCATTGGGCAGCCCAAAAAACTCGTTTTTTTATAAAAAAGTGACCTTTCACCTTTTTTAACGTAAAAACTATAGATATTTTTTACTATTTAAATTATTTTTGTTACATTATGAAAATCCTTTAAAGTATCTTCGCACCATCAGAAAAACACATCTCACAAAAGAATATTGCTTTTTCAAGCAGGTACGGCTATAAAAACAGTTCCATGCTCAAATCAAAAATAGCTGTAAAAGAAATACTGACAAACAAGGTGGGCGTGTTAAAAATTAGCTACAAGCCACTTGTAGGTGAGTTTCGGGGCTTTTGCCCAATACTTATTTTATACTTTTATAACAAAATTGAAAAACAATGGCAATCAATTTATTAGACATGCTAAAAGAGCAGATGACGGACAATGTAGTCGGTCAAGCTGCCAACATTATTGGAGAAAGCAAATCCGCGACAAGCAGTGCCCTAGGGGCTTTCTTGCCCACCCTTTTGGGTAGCGTTATCAACAAAGGTGCTACCGAAAGTGGTGCCGGTCGCCTACTCAACATGATAGCCGATGGCAAACACGACGGAAGCATTTTTGACAATATCGGTAGCTTACTTGGCGGCGGAGACGCCACCAATAGCTTAATGAAACAAGGTGGAGGGCTTGTTTCTTCCCTCTTAGGGAACAACCTCGGCTCCGTACTCAATATTCTTACACGCTCCACCGGACTGGGACGCAACTCTTCTTCTTCACTGATGAACCTACTCGCTCCTATGGTGATGGGTATGGTAGGACGCTACGTGCGCAAAAACGGACTTAATGCAGGTGGTTTGATGGATATGTTGCTCGGACAAAAAAAGCACGTAGCTAGTGCCATGCCTGCGGGTATGGGGAGCTTGCTTGGTTTTGCCGATATGGGCGACCAAGCAAAGACTACTGCTCGCGAAACTGTAAATACCACAACACAAGCTGCCTCAGGTGGCGGATGGTGGAAGTGGTTGTTGGCTGGTTTGTTGGGCTTGTTGCTCATCGGATATTTCGGTTTCCGTACCGGATGCTCCGCCGTAGATAACACCGCCGATACCGTTACCAAAACGACGGGTGATGTTGTTGACAAAACAGGGGACATGATAAAATCTGCCGCCGGATATACTAAAGATGCTGCCGGCAATCTAGTAGATAAAACAGGAAAAGTGATTGCCAAAGCAGGTGAATATACCGTAGATGCCACCGGAAATGTGGTGGATGCTACTGGAAAAGTGATTCGCAAAACAGGCGATGCTATCAAAAACACCTTTAACTACACTAAAGACGCTGCTGGTAACTTGGTGGACGAAACCGGAAAAGTAATCTACAAAGCAGGTGAATATACCGTAGATGCCGCCGGAAATATCGTAGATAAATCGGGTAAAGTCCTTGAAAAAGCAAGCGAGACCACTTCTGATGCCGCTACTAGCGTGAAAAATGCTGCAACGAAAGCCATGACATATACCGAAGATAAAGCCGGAAATCTAGTAGATGCTTCGGGTAAAGTCGTCTATAAAGCAGGTGAGTGGACAAAAGATAAAAGTGGCAATTTCTTGGACAAAACGGGTAAAGCTATCAGCAATACGGCAAACGCCGTAGGTGGCGCCGTAGCCAATGCCGGCGAGTCGTTGGCAGTTGCTACCAAAAAATTCACTACCGACTTCACCAATATGTTTAAAAAAGCCGAAACAGTTAAAAAAACAGCCACCACGACAGGCAAAGATGCCAAAGCTGTCACAGGAACCATCACCTACACCTTGACAGATATTGTTTTTGAAGATGGTTCGCAGCGTGTAAAAACATTTACCAAAGCAGAAGTAGAAGGTTTGGCGGCTGCCCTCAAGTCATACCCTACCGCTAAAATAAATGTACAGGCTTCTGGTAATAACAAAGCCCTGGCTGGACAACGCGCTAATGCCGTACACGATATGCTCGTAGCATTGGGCGTGGACAAAAAACAGTTGTCGCACAAAGGGGTCAAAGACGATAATACCAAAGTGACTATTGTAGTAGAATAGGTCTTTATTTGTTCTTTTTTTGGGTAACCCCTATTCTTTTAATTGCAAGGCAATTTTTTCAGAATTGCCTTGCAATTTTTTTGTCTAAAACTTATAACACTTCACATTTCCTCGCCCACCGCGTCCACCACCGTCGCCGAGTTGCAAGCCTATATCAAAAGGGTTCACTTTTAGGGCTATATAAAAATCCATACCCGTATATTGAGTATTGTTAGAAATCAAGCTCCCCAAATTGTCGGTTCCTATGGTCAAAAAAGCCAATCGCACACTCGCTCCTACATCAAAATGTTGGTAGTTGTATAAGACCAAAGGCAAACTTGCCGCAAACCAACGATGCTCAAATCGAGGGGTCATCGCCAATAAGTTGCCTCTTTTGGTCGTCACGCGAGCGGTCGAAAACCGTTGTACCAGCATACCATTGAGATAAAACATAGGGACTACCATGTAGTCTGCTTGAAAGCTAAATGCCGAAGGCAACCCAATACGGTAATCTGTACCGCGTTGCAAGACATTCGGGTCGCCATAGATATCGTTACTAAGTTGTGTGACCAGACTATCAACACTGTCAAAGTCCTTGTAATTACCGTAGTCCAAGGATTCTATATCAGGAAAACTCAAAAGATAGTCCCCCGTATTGCGCCGAAACTTAATACTACCCAAATCAATTAGTGAAGCCCCTATCTTGAATTTGTAGTTGTCTTCGTTGCCCTCAAAAACAAGCGTGGCTCCCAAATCAAATCCAACACCGCCACCGTTGCTACTCAGGCGAAAATCGCCGTCACTACCAGTCACCACATCCTCATTAGAGTTGGTGTATCCAAACGCAATATTGGGGGTGCTTATCGTGGTAGAGTCGCCGCGCTCGCGCGTGAGTTCAAAATTGGTCGTATTGTGCATATATACCGACTCGTAGCCCGTCAAAAATTTGATGTTACCCCCGATAGTCAAATGTCCAGCATAGGTTTCTATTTTGTGTGCATAACTCAAGCCCAGTTCGCTCCAGGTCATGGCGGCTATCTGAAAAGAAGGGACAGAAAAAGGGGTTTGATATTCTAATGCCTTGAGGTCGTAGTAGTTGAGGCTCGATGGAACATCTTGGGTGCTTGTCGCAAAACGCACTCTAGTAAAAAAACCAAGGTAGTGGGCATCGCGTAAACGCACCGACAAGGAGGGACCCATCGCACCCGCAAACACCGACACGTATTTTTTGCGGCCGGTATTATAAAAATTGAGCGTAACATCACCTTCTTGTGCTGGTGTTTCCTCGTCTGCGAGCCGAATATTTTCCGCATTTTGAATGATGTCGCGCAAACGTACATTTTCAAAATAAGCATAATTATTATCCACAAACTGATAAGCTGCTGCGAGGTTTAAATCCCAAGCCAAGGAGTTGGTACTTTGCCACGTTGGATTCATGGGAACACTACTGATGCCGGCATAATTTTCCATACGCAGCCCGAGTTGCTCTTGTGCAGTCAGCAATGTGACGGAAAAAAGCAACGACAACAATAACAAGAGGTGCATTCGACTGGTCATTGGGGATGTGTTTTTGATTCAGTATTTTTTCTCAATACGCTTTTCAGAAGGGGTTTAGTACATCAAAAATGAAGTAATTTTGGTAAAAAAATAATACTTCCAATGATGGCGGCTCCTATCGCAAGTATCAATACTGCTGCTGCTGCTACATCTTTTGCCTTTCCCGCAAGAGGATTTGTATCAGGAGAAACGAGGTCGGTAAGAGCTTCTAGTGCGGTGTTCATGGCTTCGGCACTCCATACGAGGATGATGCACAACACCAGCCAGCACCATTCTTCGCTACTTACCTTCCAATACCAAGCAGCACCTACTACGCAAAGAGTGGCCAATAGGTGTATTCGAGCGTTCGGCTCGCTTTTTACCAGCGTAAAAATACCTTTAAAAGCATACCTAAAACTTGCGAGCCGCTTTTTGAACATATAGCGATTCTTCATTGAGTTGATAATCACCCACAATACCCAAATGCGGCGTTTGCGGCGTTTGAATAGTTCTAAAATCCGTACAACTGATGTGTTGTGTATAAAAGATGTGGTCAGAAGGGTAGTTGAAAAAAGGTGACTGACGACTGTCTTTTAAAAAATTTTGATGTCTAAAGGTTTGCACATAATCCGACCATTGTAGTTGGTTGTATTCACCAAAAGCGAGTACGGGACCTTCCAATTTGCGAAGGTATGTACCTATCGTTTCAAAATGTCCAGCAATGTACTGACGGGACTTATCACCTAATTTAGGATAGATATACGAACTGATAAAATGTACCTCTGTTCCTTGTTCTTCTCCACCAATCGTAATAGCAAGGTTGGGTATATCGTTGTAATAAAAAGTATCTATATGAGAAAAGGGTAGTTTCGAAAAAACGGCAATGCCTAAAAAGTCTTCTGGACGATAAACAATACTGGCGTAAGGGTAAAAATTATTCAATGATTGTTGCAGTACGGAACCCCAGTCGGGAGACACCTCTTGAAACGAAACAATATCGGCTTCGGTGTCTAAGATGCTTTGGAGTGTAACGGTAGGGTCGTCGTTGGTCGCAGAGATAGTCACTTGTGCCACGCGAACTGAAGGAGCTCCTGTCGTGTCAGGGCGCACAAAATCGGTGCTGGCAGCATTTTTTAAAAACAAACTCATAGCCGCACAACAAGCCATACTAATGAGCATCAAACGTTGTTGGCAAATACAAAGAAAAAACAAACCCAAACCAAGATACCCAAACAGGAGATGCACCGCATACTCCGAACCCCACTTAAAAGGTACGTACTCCGGTAGGAACATACAACCTAATGTACTAATGATTAGTACGCTTCCAAGTATTTCTCGGATAGGGGGTATACGTAGTAGTTTGACCGCCATAATTAAATTGTGTGCATGAGGACTTTGCGAGGGACAAGGACCCTGCAATCGGCTGTTTTGGTTATACTCTAATAATTCAACGCATCAGAAATCATTTTTGCTGTGACAAACTTATTATATTGATTACCAAAGGAAAAGCAATTTTTATTCCAAAACATCAGCAATTCTCAATTTGAAAGAACCTGCTTGCCTACATTTCTAGGCGAGCCTACATTTGTAGGCAAGCCTAGAGAAAGGCGAAATTCAGTAAAGCTAACCTTAACAAGGTGCCAATCAGGTGCTATTCCGCAAGTTTATCAATGTAAATAACATTAAATTGAGAATTACTGCCAAAACATGCATTCTTATGTCACAGCTTTAGTCAAAATTACTATTTGTTATCTAAGTAATCGGCCAATTTAGTATTGATAGGTAAAAAAATGTCACCTGATATTATTGATTTGAAAGCCTACTTACAATCTATTTGCTAATACGCAAGTTTCTTTAAAATGTGACGTATTGCCCTCCGAATCAAATAACTCTATCCACAAAATATAAATACCCATACGTGCTTTTCGACCATCGGCATCTGCCCCATCCCAGGTTATCGTACCCGAAGTTGCCAAAGAGGCATTGCGTATCAGGTCTTTTACAAAGCGTCCTTCCGAGTCAAATATTTTGATGTTGACTACTTGGTCGGCACGTTCGGTGGCATATTCCAATACCAAGAAGTCTTGATAACCGTCGCCATCTGGCGAAAAAGTGCTATAAGGTAAGGAAAAAACAGCATCTGATATGGTATTTCGACTATAAAATTGAGAATTTTGCGCTGTGGGCGTGGCATACCCTACCGTAGAAGCTGCCGAATGCCAGTTGTTTGCGTCATTACTAGTCTCCTCGGGGTTGATACGCTCTAAGGAAACACCTTCGGAATTATCCAAAAAAGAATAGTGCATTTCCTCTGTATAATCAAAAGCATCTATGTTTGTACCATTTCCTACAAGCGTAATATTGCCGGCGTCGTTGCTAAAACTCGGCAAATCGTTGGCAACCAAAGCATCGGGCGATGACACGGTATAGTTTGCCAAAATGTTAGCCGGACTTTCGGTAAAAACCACAAAAGAATCGGGCAACAAGAGGTAATCGTTTTCCACAAAGGAGGACTGTCCATTTTGTGTGTTCAAAATTTCCAAGCCCTGCATATTGATAATTTTGGCAGAACGGTTGTAAAACTCCACAAAGTCCACACCACCCGAAACAGGGTCAAATAAAATTTCATTGACCACTATATCAAGTGCCACGGCTGCTTCGGGCAACAAAAACGTAGCACTCGTGTTTTCATTCGTATTACCGAGGCAGTCGCGTACATTCGTAGCAGTAAGGGTGTAGGTAACACCACTTTGCAAACTGTTGTCGAGCATGATATAGGCTTCGTTGTCGCTGATATCATAAGCCGCAATAGTTGTATTATTGTCTATCGTAAACAGAACGCTCTCGTTAAGGATATTTTCACTAAACAGGACACGTATTTCGGTATCATTTTGAGGGAGGACTTGCACCATAGAAGGGGCAGTATTGTCTGCCGCAAAATCAAATAGAGAATTTTCGATGCCCGGTGTACCACCGGCAGGATTTTCCGAGGCATCCCAATTTTCACTACCCGCACAAGGGCTTCCCGGGTTTTTGAGTTCATAACTCCACCCCCCTTCTTGCTTCTCAACATCCGAAATCCAGTCTTTGGTATAGCGAAGGCTATGAATTTCTACCCCATCGGCATTTTGTAAAACAATAGCATCTCCACTATCGTTGAGGGCTGGCAGACTTACAGCTACTACATCGCCGAAAGGCGCGTACTGTGCTGCTGCCGACGCATCACAAAGGATGAGGTATGACTTTGCTTGCAACACAAAAGAAGGAAGTGGGACAAAGTCTAGGTTGCTGTCGGCAATACCGAAGCCCTCCAAGTCAAACGCTTGGTCGGTGGGGTTATAGAGTTCTATAAATTCGGCATCGGGCAAACCAATTTGGGGCGACTTGTCTGGAAAAAATTCATTTATCAAAATGTCGTAAACAGCCGCTTCACCTACTTCAATATATTCAAAACTAAGACTGCCATCGGTAAGGACGTTGCCTTGGAGGTCTTGTATGCCACTAATGTCGAGGGTATATGTTTGCCCACTAGTCAGTACATCTGTCAAAACAAGGTGTACAAGGGTCGGATTGTCCATATCCAAATCGGCATTTTGCACCATCAGCCCTCCGCTCAACGAAAAGGCAGATGCCTGCACACTTGGAGCATCAATAGGTTCGTCGAATAACACATCAATTTCCATCGGCGAAATCGGACTGACACTTACTGCCTGTGGCGCATTTGTATCTATAAATAGTGGACGAACCATAAAGTCGTCGAAGAAAAACAAGTCGAATCGGGTAGCCGTATATTGGCATACAACTCCCATGTAGCTTCCGGTAGGGTGTGTTTGGTCTATACTTGTTCCTTGTAAAACATAATCGGTTCCGCCGGTGTAATCTGCCCACAATTCCCACACGCCGCTATTGTTGCGTCGCACAGAGAGTCGGGCAATGGCAGGGTCGTTGCCTACCGCCCCCACCATACCACGAATGAGCAAGGTTTCCTCTGTACCCGTTTGGCGATAAAGTTCCACGGCATCATCGCTTCCCGATATGCCCCCTATTTTGAGAAAATAGCCATTGAGGGGTCCTGTCAGGTCACTTTGGTCGGATTGGAGGTATATTTTAGAAAAATTAGAGCTGGAAGGCGAAAACGCCATACGGACATACATAGACCAATTAGTACTATCGGCAACCAATACATTGGTGTAGAGTTGTGAAATAGTATGAGACACATCTTCGTCAAAAAGCTGTAACTCGCCTGTATTGACCCCGAAATTGTCCACATCACCTAGCCATATAGGGTTCTCGGTAAAGTTTCCGTCCGAAAAGTCATCTACAAATTGGCTGTACCCCCAAAAAGGGAAGAGTATCAACCATAGAAGAACTGCCTTTTCCATTATGTGAATTTATTGAGTATTTTTCGTCAAACTAGTTGGTAAAGATAATAAACATCTGCGAAGTCCCCATCTGAAACACGTCTGAAAAACAATTCTTTACAAAATATTCACAAAGACAACAGCAATTCTCAATTTGAAAGAACCTGCTTTCCTAAATTTGTAGGCAAGCCTACATTTGTAGGCAAGCCTAGAGAAAGGCGAAATTCAGTAAAGCTGACCTTAACAAGGTATG
>JAOXNT010163638.1:7439-23680 GCA_028565815.1 Cletocamptus dominicanus | reverse complement strand
AATGCAAACAATGACGAATTATATACGACCGTTATTGTGAAGGCAGAGCTTCTTTCTGGCGCAAAAATAGCAAAGCACGCCGATCAGAGAGAACGCCTTTCTATGGCGATCAGCTCCTTTTTTGAAACCACCCTAGAAGGGAGGGTTTATTCGTTCACAGAAAATACGGCAAACTACTATGCTACCGTCGTAGCGAACAGAATGAAAAATTTTGGAGAATTTTCTCAAATCGATATGACGATTGCGGCCATAGCCCTAGAAAACGGATACACGGTTGTCACAAGGAATGTGAAAGATTTTAAGGGATCTGGTGTCGAATATATTGATCCTTTTGATTGATACTATTCTTCGCAACCACTTTTTCTGAGAAGCATCGAAAATTCTGTGGTACTTTTCGTACCTTTTTGCAGATGGACTTTATCTTTGTTGAATTGAGCGCGACCATCCGTTGTCGCATTCGTCTCAAGCGCAATTCTCCTTTTCGCTTCCCAAAGTTTGCACTAGTTGCCTCTTAGCTTCCTGCGCAACACCAGCAAATGCGAGAAAGAATGATGGACAGCTCTACCAATGGTGGAACTGTAGCTCTTACAATCAAGGGGATTCCCCCAGAGGTAAAAAATCGTCTTCGGATGCAAGCGGCAAAAAACGGCCGCCCTATGTCCGAGGAAATACGCCATCTCTTAGATATTGGAACAAGCAACAACAATGAGACACAAAAATTGAGAGGGGCGCTCATTGAAATCAATGCGCTTTCTTCTCAATTCTTGAAATAAGGAAAAAAATAATGAGCGACGAAACAATCTTCTATATTTATGCCGCTGGCATGTTTTCACTGAATATTTTTTTGTATGTTGCCGGAATATATATTTGTCTGAAAGCCATAAAAAAATACTTCCCTGATTCCGGATTTATTGGAATCGTTGCGAGCGTTATTTTAGGGGTTATACTTAGAGAAGTTTTTATTTTTTTAATTTTCAAATACCTAGAGAATGGCGCGTTTGCGGTTTTCAGCACAATTACTTTTGTGGTTCTAGCAGTGTCATTCTTGATTCATAAAGCCATTCAAAGAAAAGATAAAATACAGAAACTCAAAGAAAAAGAAAGACGAATTGATGAAAGAATAGAAGATTTGTTCTGAGCAATATAACGATGGAGGCGCCAAGATGTTTGGACGAAAGAAAGAAGATATAAATAGAAAAGGTCAGCTTTTGCAGGAGGCAGAATATGCTCTAACAAAAGCCAAGGAAGCCACAAGAGAAGCAAATACAACCATTGCTCAACTGAGAGGAAATAAGGATGAATCCAAATCTTTGGTTATTGATATCGAAACAAACTCTCGAAAAGCAAAAGAAAACTACAAAAAATCAGAGAAAACTTTGCAGGAAATAGAAGACAGTAGAAAAGTTTGTGAAGAAAAAACTTATATTGCCGTAAAAAATGTCGAGCAATTAGTAAAATGCAAAAAAGATGCAGAACACATGCGAGCATCTTTGGCCAAACAAATTGAATCAGTAGCAGAAATTGCAAAAAAAGCAGACATACCGAAGGCGCAACGCCTTGCTCAATTACTCGATGCAATCGAGGACGGCAAAAGTTCTCAAATTTATAAGGACTTTCTTAGAGTAAAAAGAAACCTTGAGAACACAATAGAAACTGCAAACAATGAAAAAGAGGCGTTCAGGCAAGAAATAACAGAAGAAAAAGAAAGAGCTAAAAAAGAACTTGGTGAGCTTCAAGATATTATCGTGGAGTATGGAGCCGACCTTTTGGAGACATATAAAGCAGAAAGAAAAATTCTCCTAGAAATAGCGATTCGATCACAGGACGAACAAGAGAAAATATATGGAGCTGTAGGCGTATTGCAGGAAATCCTACAGAAACTCTACGAAGAAAACAGAGAACTCAAAGAATCAATGAGAGCTGTGGCCGACACAATCTCATCCACTGGGCGCGTTTCTCTTGATCATATCAGAAAGCTATTGATAGCGGCGGACTCTTTTCAGGAGTTCGATGACATAGAAAGCCTACCAGAACTACAAAAAAGGCTTCATCGCCCTACAGAGGAGGCGTCATGACCAGCGAATGGGACCGGATAAGACGGCAAAGAAGAGATTGGGAAAATTTCAGCGGCGAGCATGCCATGCTCGACCGAAGGGCTCGCGAATTGAGAGCGGCGGATAGAGTGGCAGCAAGTGAAGACAAAATGGACAGAATGCAACAATTCAGAGCAGAGCAAAATAGAGATAGTGCAGAAGTTCGGATGAGAATAGCGGAAGCCAACCTCCAATACCAAAGAGAGCGAGATAGAGAAAAAGCTCAGCAAGCAGCTATCGCAAGAGATGAAAAAAGTAGAACAGATAGAGAGAAAATGTCCTCACAATCATCAATGCATGCAGAAAAACTAGAGCACGATAGATGGAAGACCGAGAAAAACATGGAACATTCCAGAGAAAAAATTGAGGCGGATCGAAGGAAGGAGGAGGAGAGGCAAAAAGAGCGGCGCGCCGATCGTCAGGCTCGGAAGGAGGAGATCGAGAGCAAGGAGAGGATGGCCAGAGAGAAGCGCGAGCAGGAGGCCAAGGAGGCCGCTGCAAATCGAGCCCAGAGAGACCGACAGGCGCAGGAGAAGGCGGACGCGGCCAGATTTGCGGCTCAGGCTCGACAAGAGGCGACCCGAGACACCAACGAGACGCGCCTCAAGGGGATCGAACTCAATCAGAAAGGCCAGCAGGAATATATACGCCTACAGGCGGAAGTAGACGAAGAGATGGCCAAGCTCAGAGCTGGCCTCGACATGGAGAGAAAGACCCACGAGACGACCGAGGAGATCAGGGCAGAGCAGGCAGCCACAGACAGCGACATTCGCAGGAAAGCGGCCTTCACAAAGGAGGAGATCACCCAAGAGCGAGAGGGGTCATTCAACAGAATACGAGAGAACGAAGCCTTCACAGGGCACGCGATCGAGGAGCACGAAGCCAAGACGGCAACCGACATCAAAGCCCAGATCGAACTCAAGCTGAAAGAGCACGCTCTCTTCATCGAGAGGGAGGAAAGGATGATGCTCTATCGCTTGGCCGAGCTGAAAAAATCCGAAGAGGTCAGACGCGTTACGATGCAGCAGGAAACAGAGTGGGAGATGATCAAGGAGCGATCGAGGATCGCAGCTCAGAACAAGGCGGACATCCGCCGAGACCTCATTCAGAAGCTCGTGCCGAACGCGAGCGACAGCAACCAAGAGGCCAGAATGCGAGGGATCGCGGCCGATATCGAAAAAACCTATTTCGGCGAAAGCGGCCGCGAGAATTTACCACTACATGCAACGATCACCGAAAATCCCCCTTCCTCTCCCCCGCGCTTGCCCCGGTTCGAGGCCTCCAGCTCCGAGAAAACTGACGAGGAATAGGGAGCCGATTGGAGGGCATGGAGGAGGCTTGGTGATGGAGCGGATCGAGCATGGCAGAAGGAGGACGAGCGAAGAGAGAGAAGGAGCTGGCCGCAAGGCCAGAGACGACGAACGATGAGGAGGAGGAGTGATGCCATGCTCGATCCGAGAGAGCGCCACAGCCTCGCCATACATCCAGAGCGCCCATGAGGTCGGCAGTTTTCTCGGAGCTGGAGGGAGAAAGGGGCTTCTTTCCAGAAGAGAAGCTAAGTAGCGGAGTTTACAGGGTTTTCTCTGTGCGCTAGAAAGGCGCCTAAAAGGCACAAAAGGGAACTCCTAAAGGTGACCTCTAAAAGGCACATTGCTCGAAGCCTCCTTGCGGTGGCGGGATGCGCCAAAAGTCCGGGCGCGATGAGGATGGGAGCCTTTGTGGGATGCCAGAATATCGCTATTGCCGTGGCCCTCTGTGAGAGGCTCTCCCGCGAGGGCATGAGAGGCGAGACGATCGATTTACCACTACCGACGCTGGACAGTTTCAAGGACGAGCGCGAGAGGTTCAGAACCCCTCCCAAAATCCCCAAGGTCGACGAGATCGCCCACGCCACGGGCCGACCGCTGAGCAGGGATGACGAGGCGTTGTTCGCTGCGGAATACCTCAAGCTCCGCCTCCTCAACGACTACAGAAACGATCCGCGCCGCTCTTGGTGCCAGCTCCCCGGAAACGAGACCGGCTACCTGCAAGCGTGCTGTCAGCTCTCAGCCAACCTCTCCGAAGTCCTCCAAACGCCCCTCTCCTACTGGGTCAGTCGATCGAGCTTGGAAATCCATCAGCTCGTGCTTGGCGGCTCGGGCTCGGGCAAGAGCGAGGCCATGCTTCATCAGGTGCATGAGGTGGTCACGTCGGGATCTGCCGCGGTTGTGGTGATCGATCCGCACGCCGATTTTGCGAACGCGGCGGCGCGGCTCAGGGTGCATGGCTCAGAGGATCGGCTCGTCTATCTCTGTCCCTCGATCGAGGGCCTCTACCCTGCCCTCAATCCCTTTGACATCGAGGACAGATCGCCGCCGACCGTCCACCGTCACACCGAGTTTCTGTTGGACGCCTTCGGCCAGGTTCTCGGGACGGACTTCACTCACCAAATGCAATCCGTCTTAAGCGCGTGTATCTCGACCCTTCTTTTGCGCAAAGGTTCTAGGATTTCCTGCCTTTTGCGCTTCCTCGATCGGTCGAACAATCAAGACCTCTTGGAGTTCGCGAGAGAGCGCCACTACAGCCCTTCGGATGTAGATTTCCTCATCAACGACTTTCAGAAGCGAGGCAGCTTCACAACGACGGCCACAGGCTTGCGAGCGAGGCTCCTTCATATCATGGGCTCTCACGCTCTCGGTAATATCCTCGATACTGAGAAGAGCAGCATCAACATTGAGGAAACTCTCCGTTCTGGAAAATCGCTCATTGTCAGCATTCCCCAAGGAGAGATGGGAAACAAAGCGAGCCAAATACTCGGCTGCTTTATTATTGCAATGCTCCAGTATTTTGGCCTGAAGCAGCATGAGAAGAGACAGGAAGAACGACAAAGAGTTTTTCTCTATCTCGACGAGGCGCAACTTTTCATAAGTCCCAGCCTCGCCCAAATTCTGGCGACCTCCCGCAAATATGGCCTCCACCTCTGCGGAGCAACGCAGCATCTCTCCCACGGCACGATGGACAGCCAGACAACCCACGCATTCCGAGAAAATACCGCTGTGCGCATCGTTGGAGATGGCTCGATCGAGACCCGCGCAGGAAAGGCCAAAATGCTCGGGGTCAACGAAGGCGCGCTCTCCAGCCTCAAAAATGGGGCCTTCATCATCAAAACGCGCGACGCTCCCTACGCGGCCAAAATCCAAATAGAGAGCCGACTGGTAGAGAGACGAGACGATGATTTCCTCTCCGAGGAGGAATGGACGGCAAGAAAGAGGGCGCAAAAAGCGCGCTACTATCGAGAGCCAAGCGATATCAGGACACCAGAAGCCTCGAGAGGCGCTCAGAGGCCTTCTGAGGCTCGTGAGAGCCTCGAGAAGGGTTCTGACACCCTAGAAGGGGTAGAGGCGATCAGAGAGCCCATGAGGGGGAATGGGTCGACGCGCCAGCCACCCAGAAAGGCGAGAGCAACGAACGCGCCGCCTTCACCCTCGCCTAGAGCCCCCCTCACCCCTTGGAAGCCTCCCCCCACCTCCGAAACGACCGACGATGAAGTGAGGAAGGGATGATCAGGGAGCCAAAGCCTCTCAAGCCGACGGCGCTCGCCGTGCTGGATGCCGTGCGGCGTTATCATCAGCTCACGACCGATCACATGATGACCCTTGGATTGAGCCGCAATGTCGCCTCTCTGCGACGGGTCATTCGTGAGGAGCTTACCAACAGGAAGAGGCCTCTATTGCATCGCGTCTCCTACGCCGAAGACGGCGAGACGGTCGGCAGAAAGAGGCGGCATGACCTCTTTTCCCTCACCCAAGCGGGCGCTCAATGGTTGGAGCGACTGAATGAGGAGGAGGCAGGCTCGATCCCCTGCTTCACGCTCGCGAGCAAAATCGAACAAGACTACCTCCACCGAACGCTCACCATACACGCGATTATCACCCTAGAGGCTCTCGCGAGAAGTAAGGGCTACGAGGTCGAGACATACCCCTATTATGCGCCACTGGCCGCACTCCCCTCCTCTTCTCCCTCCTATCCACGAGAGAGGGATGGCCCGATCGAGCCAGACGCCATCATGCTTCTTAGGAAAGACGGCAAGCCTTCCCACCTGTTCGCGCTAGAGTTCCATCACAAGCAGAACCCCGCCTCTGTTTATCGCCAAATCCTGGGAATTTGCGAACTCATCGCGAGCGGCGTCGTATCTATGCGGCTTGGCGTGAGCCTTCCGCTTCGCCTGATTTCTTTTTCTCATAAAAATGATATTCTAGACACCGTGATTGCAAAATTGAGCAAATCCACTGAGCTCTCAGAGCTTTCCGATTATATCCTTCTTACCGTTCCAGATATGGCTTTGCGTGGCCGTTGTTTGACATTTTCTTTACAGGAGCGAGATATTATCGTATAGTCGTCTCCTTTTTATTCTCTTTATGAAAGACAGACCATCAGATCAATTCGCAGAGCGTCCTTGGATGAAAATACCTAGTAATGCCGATGATGAATATTTTGACGAAAAGAAAAACCTAATCGACGCACATTTTGACCGTTGGCAGAAATTAATAGATAACCAATATAGTATCGGAGAAGACATGCTCGATGCACTCTCGGATTCCTTTGATGCTTACCCTGAATTGTTTGATATTTTTCTTGCTGGAATCCAAAAGAAAATCGATGATGGGATAGAAAAGCTAACACGACGCTTTGAGCGAGAAGTGATACAACTCAATATCTCTTATGCTATCTACACTAGATCCTTTTACCGCGACTATGTAGACGATCCTGCTTTTGACTCTCCTACTTCCTACCAAACATCCTAGCCAAAAGCCCTCGCTTGGGTTCTGATTTTTCACCCTCCTCCTTTCCGCCAGAGGAAAGCAGGAGGGTTTTTGCTTGTTGCTTCCAGTCGTCGCGTTCTAGCATAGCTCTGCAATTTGCTGGGACATATCCAAAACGAATATCTCCGTTTGAGTATTTTTGGCTCAAGCATCATGAATTGCTTTCTCTGACCATTCACCAATATGCATTATCTGCCCTAGGTGTTCTGCTTTGGCTATATATTTGCTATCAGCAGTGATGAATATAGCGTCATTCTGTAGAGCAAGAGCATGATAGGTTGCATCATAAAAGCGTGGATATCCTGATTTTTTATTGCCTTCTTTGCAGATTTTTTCTGCTTTCTCTATGAGAGGGTCATCAAGGAGGACAAATTTACATCCAAGATTTTCTAAATGAGATAGAAATATCTGTGGCTTAGTGATTTCTATATGATTCACAATGCAGGCATCCAACACTTCAAACTTTGCAATGTATGGCACAAGCAATTGCACTTCTCCTCGTGAGAAACTCTTGAGAAGACGATTTGCTTGATCTCGATATGCTTCATCAACAAGTGATTTGATAAGAACACTCGAATCTACAACAAATTTCTTCATACTTCATGAGAAACATCCCTATCCCTGAACTGACGAATTGCTTGTAATGAAGGTACTATTGGTTTCTTTGGTTCTATAGAATCAATGAAATCTTCGAATTCTTGTGCATCCTTGTTTCTTTTTTCTTCTTCCAAGAGTTCTAGAAATATTTTGTCAGTAAATTGTGATCTCTGCCCTTTTGGGATATTTCTCGAAATATAGTCCATAGCTTCATCGGACAAAATAACCGTGAACCTATTTCCAGATGCCTTTCCTATAGATGTTTTTGCTGGCATATTTCTGTATTGATAATACTGAATTATAATATCAATTTACACTTGTATTTGCAATCATTGACTCTTTATTTTTGTAATACCGACTCTACACGCCTCTTCTAGCACAACCTCTGAAATTGGTTCTTTCAGTTCCTCTGGCAACTGAAGAGAGGCCTTCATCTCCCCTGTTTTGGAGCGATGGGTGGGGAGCTCTACGGCTGTGGCCGGCTTTCCTGAGGTTGGGTCATAGGTAGATCTGACAGTAATACCATGAATGTGGATGGGAATTTCTGAGATGGTCACCTGTACGCTGGCGATGGCCAGGACTTTCTTGGATGGCAATGGCTCAAGAGAGAGAAGCTCAACAATGATTGTCTCGGTGTCGGACACGTTTGGATGACTCCCCTGCCCTGTCGGAATGGGTGGAGTTCAACTGGTCGTAAAGTAGGAAAGTCGCAACCTCTTACCAAAAATAGTTATCCTCAGACTCGCCTGATTCAAAAAGAGCCAAGCTGAAGGCACTCTCAAATTAAAAAGTATCATACTTTCCGACCTTCTTACCCAACTACAATCATACTTCCCTACTTTCTTTCATTCTTACTTTATTACGATACTACCTTGCTATTCTCTGACTTTCTTACTTTCTTCTAGTACGATCTTCACACCTTCACACCTTCACACCTTCACACCTTCACACCTTCAGGATTGTCTGGAATCGAGAGCGTCGTCAACTATTCGATGAAGAAGTCTGGAGAGACTATTAACATTGCTCGGTGGGGTCGGAAACGCCTCTGATTCATCAGATTCACGCAAGCGTCGTACCGTCGAAGTTCTTTTCAACTGACCTGCTATCTTATCGCTTTCGAGTTTTGAAAAATACTGTTTGAAATCATACTGCTTCTCTTTCTCATTTGGGCTGACCATGTTTAGAAGGTATTTCGCATGCGATATACCCAAGCTCTCAAGACGAGACATTGTTTTTTTGGCAAGAGATACCGCTTCCTCATCCGCCGTTACGGGGATGAGCACAAGGTCAACTGCCTCCGCAATCCACTTGTCAAAGTCTGGACGGTTTCCACCACCATCGATAATACAGAAGCCATCATTGTTTATTAATGATCCCATGACCGTCGAAAGCCGCTCCAAATCACGAGCGTCAATGTAGGCATACGGGCGTCCATCCACCTTCATGGGCTCACGATTATCCGTATGGAAGAGATAGCAGGGGACACCTCGCCATCCAGCCGCACCAAGGGCGAGGAGATGGCAAAGTGTGGTTTTTCCAACTCCGCCTTTGTCGCTCAGTATCGCGATACCTTTCATGATTGCTCTCGATAGGCATCAATGATGGCTCTCAAGGCCTCGCTTTCCGTCATGGACTTTCCTCGCTTTTGACCAAGCTTGAGGGCCAAATTTGTTATAAAATCTGCCTGATCAGCGGCAATAGAGTATGATTTTTTGACGGCTTTGGCCTTTGATCGATCTGAATTTTTCTTCGCCTGCTTCACCTTTTCTGAAAAGGATGTCTGGGGTGAAGCGTCTGGAATTGCTGCAATTTTTGGCTGTTTCATACTTTCCTACTTTCTGAAAGGGGTACTTTCAGATAGTAGCATAGTAGGATATTTGGTCAATAGAAAGGTCGGCTTGTTCGGGCTTTAGAAAAATCTGTTTGAAAAGGACGTGGACTTTGAGATGGTTTTGAGATGAACAAACTGCAAATGGAGGATGATAAACGAAAAGGGTGAAAGGATATGATGAACAGTGTTGAAATGGCGTGTTGTGTTTTTCGAGAGAAAAACACCGCTGCAGATTGAATATCGATGGATGGATGAAATAGATATGGCATTCTATGCAATTTTCCAAAAGAGAATTTTGGTATTCTTCTCTTTATAGCGGGATGATAGTTGAAAACAAGAGATTTGGAATCCAAGTTATTTTATTACGAAATTAATATTCTGTGTTTCTTGAATGCACAGTATTTATGTATTTTCTTGACCTGTTGTGATATTATGTGTAGATATATTTCTTCGAAAAAGTTTTGGCGTTCCATTTCCAGCTAAGTTTCCATCTAACTTATCACCCAAATGTCATCCCGTGACTTTCAAAAAATCGGTCTTTTTCCAGCCTTTCTGCGGCTTATTGTTTTTCGTCTCCAGTTTTGGCGTCCTCTTCTTGATGGATTTCGAGCAATATTTTTCATGCCAAAATGGCTTTTTTATGTGGTTTTCAGAGCAAATGTGAGTCATGCAGCACGAAAGCGGCACACCTACATCACGGGAGGAAGTGGAAGCGGGAAGAGTGAGCTCTTGAAAATTCTCATTCATGATTTGCTCATCGCTCGATCGCAGCAAAGCGCTTCATTCGTCATCATCGATCCGCATGGAGACTTCTGCAAAGAGGTCGCCACCTGGCGAGAGTTCCAGGGAAAGGGGAGGGGACGCCTCGTCTATCTCGATCAATCCCTCTCGGCTTCACACGGCTTCACGATGAACCCTCTCCAGATTTCTGATCGTTCCGCCCGTAACGTGAACCGTGTAGCGAGAGGGCTCGTGTCGGTCTTCATTGAGCTCATGGAGAACGCCACGCTCTCCAATCAGATGGAGGCCTTGCTCGTTCCTTGCCTCACTGTGCTCTTGGAACGACAAGGGTCTACCCTGCTCGATCTCAAGCGGTTCATGGACGACGAGCGAAATGAAGATCTCATCGCGCTCGGCATGAGGTCTGACGACGAAGCCATACGGGCCTTCTTTGGGACCGCCTTTCACGGACGGACTTATGGCGGCACGAAGGCAGCCCTCTACAGCCGCCTTCAAAGGCTTCTGAATTCCGTTGCCTTCAGAGAACTCACCTGTTCTCCGAGCACCTTGAATCTTATTGCAGAGATAGAGAGGGGAGCCTTTGTAGTCTTCAACCTGAGTAAGGGGACCCTTGATCCAGACACCTCTCAGGCTTTTGGACGGTTCGTCATAGCAACCCTTCAGGCCCATGTTTTGAAGAGAGCGGCACTCCCTGTGGAGAAACGTCGTCCAATTCATCTCATCATCGATGAATTTCAGAATTTCATATGCCCCAGTGTAGGGGATATCCTTGCAGAAAGCCGAAAATATAAACTTTTTTTGACTGCATCCCAACAAATGCTGGGACAAAAGATGAGCACCGAGTTTTCTCGTCTCATACTCGGAAACAGCCACATCAAGATGGCCGGTCCCAATGAATACCATACGACTTCAAGTCTTTCGAAAGAAACCGGAATCCCGCCGTCAGCAATATCCAGCCTCAGGGTAGGGGAGTTTGCAGTCAAAGTTGGCAACAGAAGGCCAATTTTTCTTCAGGTTCCTCGCTTTCTACTGGGAACCAAAAACTCCATGCCTGCGTGCGCATGGAAAGATATTTCCAACGATCAGCTTCAGCGATATTATTCGCCACTACGAGGGGCAGAATACACTCAAAATGTTCTGGCTGAAGAAGGAGTAGAACAAATTGAATTTATGACCGTCAACGAAAGCAGAAGGATGCTCCATCAGGGAATGGCCATCGAGCCACCGCGCTTTGCACAAATACATCCTGTTCTTCAGTAATATTTCAATAGAAATGTACCAACATAAACATTCTGAAATTTCTTCACAGCAAGCAAAAGTTCTCGTTGCATTAGCTGAGTTCAAATTTCTGTCAATCGAACAAATGATTCGTCTGGGAATTGCTCAAAGTTCTCAAGCTATTCGTAGAACTCTTTCTCCATTGCGTCCTAAAGAGACTGAAAACCCACTCATAAATGTTGTCGATTTTGGTTTTTATCCTGGTGTTGGACGCCTTCCGTATCTATTTTTTCTTACTAAAGCTGGTGCAGAAAAAGTTGCTGAAATTGAAATGATTTCACTGTCAGAAGTTTTTTACTACAAAAATGTAAAATTTTTTAGTCGTGATTATTTTCATCGTGTCATGACAATAGATTTTCACATTGAGGTTAGTCTTTTTTCTGATCAGAATAATCTCTTGCTTTCTGATTTTCTTACATATTTTGGACATAGTGGAAACAACCGATCCATCACTGATGAAATCGGCCCTTTAAGAAAAGATACGAAGGTCGACTTCGATGATGGAACCTTTCTAATCCCAGATATTATTATGGAAATTCAAGACTACAATGGTCAACGGTATCCTTTTGCTGTCGAGATCCACAATGAAAAAAATGAAAAGCGCATCCACACACAGCTTCAGAAGCATCTCCATCTTCTTGCTACGGGCGCATTATCTAAAAAACTGGATCTTCCAGTAAATCCGATTGTATTGAGTGTTTTTCGTGACAACCAACAATTAAATGGAGCTTATAATCGAACATTGGTCAACCCCTCATTTGCAAAATCGAGACAGTATTTTGCATTCACGACGGTAGACAAACTAAATAACGATTTCGAAAATGGTTGGATGTTCCTTGATGGAAAGCGAAGAATTGTTCTACCTCGATTAACAACAAAAAACACCGAGAGCCAAAATATTCAAGATATTATTGACCAAAAATTTCGCAAACCACTCGTCATAAATGCAAAATGAGTTACAATGAATCGAGTAGCTCAGCGGAGATTATACGCCAGTCTTTCAACCTTGAGTTTCTTTTTTCTATTTCAATCGCCGAAAAGTTGCTTGAATGCGGGCAAAAATGTCGCATGCCTCTGTATGGCGTTTTAAGGCCCCTTAGAGGCCCGAGAAATTTTCAAGGTACCATTTGACCTGAAAGATGCTTGAACGTCTCTCACGGGCATTCTCGCGCCTCTGAGGCTATCTTTTGGTAGGGGGCTGAATCTGAACTCATTCTGACCTTGAAGAATGTGATTCCATCATTCTCAAAAAAAGCGCGCAGCGAAGCGAAGGCGTGAGCGAGGCTCACGCTGCTGCTTTTTTTATATTTTAAGTGTTTTAAGTGTTTTCGGAGCAAAAAAATCCTTATTTTATGCGGGTTTAAGACACCTAAATATGAGCTCTATAGGACGAACTATGAGCTCTATAGGACGAACTATGAGCTCTATAGGACCTAAATATGAGCTCTATAGGACGAACTATGAGCTTTATAGGATCTTGAGAAAAATTATCCACAAGTGTCCTGTATCTTATTGTTACAAAAGGGTTTTTTCTGTTTCCGCAGAATCTTTTTGGCTCTAACTATGAGCTTTATAGGATATTTGCCTTTTTTATCCACAGCTTGGCGAGTAAATCATTGTAATAAAGCCATTTTTTTGTGGTCTCTTGTCGAATTTTAGCTTCACGAGCCTCTAACTATGAGCTTTATAGGATTTTGGCTGTGGATAAATAATATAACACTTTGAAAAAACTCGCTTTTAGAACCACGAAACAATGATTTTTCCTATAGCGCTCATGGTTGATTTAAGGAAATATGGCTCGCAATTGACCGTGCTCATATTTCCTTGTAACCTACGGTTACTCTCTTCTTCGAACTATGGCTTCCCGCATGGTTGTTCCGAAAGAAAATGCTCTTGTAACGAGGCATAATGCCCTTATTGAGTCTAGCTACACATTGAGTTTAACAGAGAAAAAAATACTTCTTTGGTTACTTTCAGAAATACAGCCGGAAGACAAAGATTTCCAACCGATGCGTGTTTCTTTGGCTGCATTGTGTAATTTCATAGGGATTGAAAGTGCAAATAATAGATATGATTACATTCGGCCAATAATTGAAAAGCTAAAGAAAAAATCCGCTATTACAATCGATGGCCATCGTATGAATGGGGAAAAGGGAAGTCTTGTAACAAGTTGGTTTTCATCCGCATTTATATCAGAAGACGGGAAGACGGCTTCTTTCACTGTTGACCCGCAACTCAAGCCATATCTTCTTGATCTAAAGGCAAATTTTACATCTATCAAAACAAGATATGCCATACTTCTTGATGGCTTTTATGCCATAAGAATATATGAACTTATTTGTCAGTATAGATCCGTTGGAAAGCGAGAAATATCCGTGGAACGACTTAGAACCATACTTGGAATAGATGAAAAAAAATTCAAGCTATTTGGTGATTTTCGAAGATATGTTCTTGATAGAGCTGAAGCGCAAACAAAACAAAAGGCGGACCTTACGTTTACGTATGAGATGAAAAAAACGGGAAGGAAGGTGACAGATATCATCTTTCATATCCACGAAAATACTCCAGAAGTATCATTGGAAGTTCTTGAGAAGGCGGACACCCCAGAAGGAAGAGCCCGCTTTCGTCTTTTGAAGCTTGGCCTCTCAGACTCAAAGTCCAGGAAATGGGTTGAGGAGAAGGGGCACGAATATGTAGAGGGCAACGCCCAAATCATCGAAGACCGTATCAGGGCAGGGAAGGCAGAGAACCCTGTTGCCCTTCTTCAGACAGCTCTCAAGGAAGACTGGAGAGAGCAGACCACTCTCTTTGAGCAAGAGGAGCAGGCAAAGAGGGATGAGGAGAAGAGAAAAAAAAAGGAAGCCCTAGAAAGAGCAGAGAGAGAGCTGAAGGAGAAGGAGGAGAAAAAGAGAGAAGAAGATGCAAGGATTATGGGAGAAAAGGTAGAGAGAGGAAAGATGTATTTCTACTCTCTCACAGAGGACGAACAGCAAGAACTCTTAGATTCCTTCTTTGAAGATCCTCTCATTCCTCAGCCCATCAAGAAATGGCTCTCTCAGGATAGAGAGGAGGGGAATGAAGAGGGGAGGGGGAATAAGATGTTCTACTCCCGGTTTGGATAATGAGAGTGATGAACTATTTTTGCTGTTGTTGATGCTTTTTGCCTGATGAGAAGATCAATCATCCATCAGAAGAAAGAACCTCTTGATCATCTTGAATCTCTCTTCATGCAACTCCGCTCTTGCGTGTAGTCTTTGTTCTTGAGCTTCTGCCTTCTTGTGTGTGGGTGTGAAGAGTCTTTTGAGAAAGCCTGTCTTCTTTCTTTCTTGTTCTAGCGTCTCAGCTTTCTTTCTGAGGAACACGCACTTCTTTCGGTGATATTCCTGGAGCCTCTGGAGTCCAATATCCTTCAGGAGGTTGTGAGAGGGGAAAGAGGAGAGGCCCTTTCTCTCTTTCTCCAGGACCCCAAGAGCATCTCCAAGGATGTCTGCTGCATCCTCTTTCCACACTCTCCTGCTCCCATAGGAGGAGAGGGCAAGGGATTGAGGATCAAGAGAGCTTCCTTTCCCTGTAGGAATAGGATGGAGGATCTTCCATCCAAAGGAGAGAGCAAGCCTTCTTGCAAAGGCGCTCTTACTTCCTGTGTGAGTGATGTACCGAGTAAGAGCCTCATTCCTCTTAGAGAAGGACTTCTTCATCTCCTTGGAGAATGCTTCAAATCGTTCAGGGTGTTGCTTCTCAATGTTTTCTAGAAATGAGAAGGCAAGAGACCTTCGGTACTCTCTCTTGAGCTCCTTCTGTATATCCTTCTTCTTGCCTCTTGGAATACGAGGAGGAAGAGAGACCACATACGCTCCCATTCTCTTCTCCCTTCTGATGCCAAGAGATGAGGGAGAGGACGAGGAACGAGAAGGGACAGAGGAACGACCAGAAGAAACCAAGGACCCTGAGGAACCCATAGGAGAGGAGGGAGAGGGAGGTGAGGAAGGAGAGGCAAAGGAAGAGCGAGAGGAGGGTGAGGCCTTCTTGCTCGCCGAAGGGGAGGCCCCTTCTCTCTTTGAGGAGATCAAGGAAGAGAGGAGGCTCCTCAAGGAGTAAGAACGCCTTACGATGACCCTTGGAAGAGAAGATGGATCACCACCAGCAAAAGCAAGGGCTCTGACCATATCCCCATATTCTTGCCTCATTGCCCTCTCAGAAAATCCATAGGAGGTAGTATCAGCAGTGATACTCAGGCGAGAGGCTCGTAGGGAAGCTCGTTCTTTTCCTGTCGCTATTTTCTTCCTTCCATTTCTCTTCCCCTTCGTCTCTCCTCTTCCCTCTCTCCGTCCTATCCCTCCCTTTGTCTCTCCCTGTCCCTCAAGGCCCTTCTGAGATGTTCCTTGTCTCTCATCCTCCTCCTTGTTCTTCTTCTCCTGAAGAAGACGAGAGGTGATCTCAGAGAGGAGGACAGGAGTGGTTTGCTTGAGGCCTATGGTCTTTGCAGCCTTCTCCCTCACTCCTCTTTGCCTTCTGCGTATCTCCCAGGGAGCGGAAGGAGTGTCTTGGATAAGATCATCTATGAGGAGATGTAGCTCTCCTGTGCTCTCATCCAGAGCTCCAAGGTATCGACTCTCAGAACAAACCTTTCCTCCCTCCCTATATCGTCTCTCCTGATAGAGATAGGTTCTTCCATGAATGGTTCTGGATCGTATCCATGCCATGGGCGTTCCCTCCCTCTTCTTCTTTCTCTGCGCTCTTCACCTTTTCTCTCATGGTGAGGCCTGTCCAGAGAAAGGGGAAAAAGACATCACCCTTCCCAATTGCCATGACGCCACAAAGACTCAAGGATTTGCCTCTTCGAGTTCCTCCTTGTCGTCTTTGTGTTGCGCCATGGCTTGAAGGGGATGATTTTCTTTT
>JAOXNT010162530.1:0-11271 GCA_028565815.1 Cletocamptus dominicanus | reverse complement strand
ATGAGCGAGGAGGAACTACGAAGCAAAGTGGCCGAAGTGACTGAGGTAGATACTAGGTTTGAGGACCAGGTGGATGGCTTGATCCTGTCGATGCTAGAGCTGGACGAATCTAAATTTAGTCGGATCATCAATCATAATATTGAGCAACGTGGCTTTGAAGAAGCCATGGAAGTCGTGATCTACCCGCTGCTCGATAAGCTCAGCATGATGTGGATTGCTGGCAGTGTCAAGCGGGTGCATGAGACATTCGTCAGTAGTATTATTCGTCGCAAGATGGTCGTCTGTATTGATGAGCTAAAGAATGAGGCTGATCGAGGTAAACGGGTGATCGTTTATCTACCTGAGAATGAATCTCATGAGTTGACCTTACTCTACCTCCACTATGTACTCAAAAAACATGGCTTTGCGGTGCTTAACTTGGGCAATGACGTACCGCTGATCGATGTGCTCGAAGGACAGCAGATTTTTCAGGCAGATTATATTATTTCTATCTTTAATGATAGTTTTTCGGATACGACGCTACAACCATATATTGACCAATTGGCCAAAAATATAGAAGGAGCGGAGGTGATCATTAGTGGTTACCAAACAATAAAGCAAGATCTGGTTCTACCTGACTCCGTGCATGTGCTGCAAAGCCTCAAAGAAATAAAAGGGTATTTCGAAGCCATGTAAATTTGTTGTAACTTGCTTTTATTTTTAAACAGTTAATTAAACTTTATGAAGACAATCAGTCAACTCATGCTGGCAGCGTTCCTATTAGTAGGTATGGTAGCTTGCAAAAACTCAGAAGGCAAAAAGGCAGAAACCAGCGAAGCAGCTCAAGAGGCAGCTATGACTGGGCAAGAGTACACGGTAAACTCTTCTGCTAGTAAAGTAGTCTGGGAAGGCTCTAAGCCAGCAGGAACCCATACGGGTACAGTAGATGTCCAGAGCGGCTCGATCTCAGTACAAGACGGTAACATTACCGGTGGGGAGTTTACCCTAGATATGACGAGTATCAATGTGACAGACCTTACGGGGGACGACAAGGCCTACCTAGAAGCTCACCTCAAAGGAATGGAAGAGGAGAAGAAAGACCACTTCTTTAATGTTTCTATGTATCCTACAGCCAAATTTGTTATCACCAAAGTGACTAAGCTCAAAGGCAATCCAGAGGCTTCGCATATGATCTATGGTAACCTCACACTCAAAGGACAAACCAAGCAAGTAGGCTTTAATGCCAATGTGCAGATGGATGATCAAAAGCTAGTTGCTGTAGCACCTATGTTTAAAATCGATCGTACAGAATGGGGAGTTAAGTACGGTAGTAAGAAATTTTTCGATGACCTGAAAGATAAGTTCATCAATGACGAAATCGGTCTTAAGATCAGCTTGACGGCAACTGCCAACCCAAGCTAGTGTTAAAGTGGAATTCTGTATCTATATCGTGTAGGACCTGCTGACTACTTCTACTTTGAAGAGTTGCAATTTCGCAGGTATAGAGATCGGAAAGAGTATGAAGCCTTCGCGTCACATGATGCGGGGGCTTTTTTTATTGCTGTACATCAGCTTGGCTATAGGGGCGAGATAGTACGATTTGGCTTGTAGAATTGCGGATGATAGTTCACCATATTGCCGCTATTTTGTGAGGCAAATAGTCTGAGGCATAAATGAGAAAAGCCGCCCGACAGGATTGGGCAGCTTTTCTTTTTGCTAAAGATAGTTTGAGCTCAAGTTAATGAGTTTGTTGTACAAGAGCCGGATTCAGGAGCTCCGTACACTTATAAGAGCCTTTTGATGTGCATTTCGTTGCCTCAATGATCAAAAAAAAGTGATATATTTTCACACAGTAATCATAAGTAATTGATTATTAGTACTTAATCGTTTTTACTCTAAGTAAAAAAATGTTGAAAGCGTTTCGGACGCAGCTCAATGATGGTCTGCAATAGGCAAATGTCAAGTGGTAGTGTGTACTCTCGGGCATGTGTAGAGCTAGATGATCTGAAAAACCGTCCAGGTGACTAGGTGCTGTCTGTAGTCCAGCCAGGGGTAGATGTTCGCTCCTGCATTTCTTGCATACGTCGCTGTGCCTCCAGTTGGGCTCTTTCGGCCTTGGTCATTTCGAAGGTGTCTCTAGGTAGAAAGTAAGTAGCTTCGTAAGGCATCTCAGGCTGCGCCACTTCTTTGCTGTCGTCGGCTTGGACATTTTTAAAAAGGTAAGCGATAAAGATACCTACCAAAGCACCGAATAGGTGACTCTCCCACGAGACCCGCTCCTCCTGAGGTAGGATGCCAGCAAATAAGCCGCTGTAGACCGTTAGGACAATCAGGGCTAGTACGATACTCTTGGCGTCTCGGCGAAATACACCTGACCAAAACACGAAGGCCACTAGACCATACACGACGCCACTAGCTCCCACTACATAGTTGCCTCTAGCAAATAGCCACACCATGATGCCCGTAAGAATGTAGATCATTAAGATACTAGCGAGAGCAATCCGCTTGTAAAAGGCCACCATGATAAGCGAAAGGGTAAAGAGTGGAACGGAATTACTCATCAGGTGATCCCAGTCACTATGGATGAATGGCGCGGTAAAGATGCCCCGCAGTCCGATCAGCTTGCGCGGCAAGATGCCCCACCTCGTAAAAGAATGCCCGGATAACCACTCAAAGATCTCTAGCGACCAGAGGCTGACCACCAGTAAGACTGGCACCTTGAGCAATGCAATGATATCAGAAGTTTTATAGCCCATCAGCTAGTTAACACAGCACCAGCCCATTTAGTTAAGATAGCGTCGATAAACCAACTTGATAAAGTTGCTAGCTTTTTTTGACTTATTGACTTCCGTCCATTCCTGCTCGACAGCGATGCCATTGGCGAGATAGTCTTTGGCGGCTTCAAAATCAGCTAGGGTATTTAGGTGGTCCATGGTCTGCTTAAATAGTGTGTCATCGCCACCAAAGAGCTCCCGGATGGTAAAGATCCGCTCATTGATACCCATACAGCGGTTCATGTCTTGAATAGGCTGCATACCGAGCCGATCAGAGACTTCCTTGACGCCATCGATGGTAAAGAGTTCTTGCATCTCTTCGGTCATTACGGCAATTGCCGGCTTTGCTATTGGCGGAGCTCCATTGTCATCCGCTATACCGTCGTGTAGATCGGTGCCTTTATCGGTAGTGGCGATCGTAGTTGCCTCTTCTGAGGTGTCCTTCGCATCTGCACTTTCTTTATGCGTATCGTCGGTCGCTGCGGTAGATGTTTCTGTATTGGTTGATGGCACTTTTGCTGATTGTTCTGCTGAGGCTACTTCGGTTTGAGCAGATGGTGTGCTACTGGCCTCGGTAGTAACTGGTGCGGCGTTGACGGGCTTAGCAGTCAGAGAAGGTGCAGGTGGTAGCGGTTCTGCATCAGTCTCACTACCTTCTTCGATGGCATGCTCGTAGAGCTCCTTGATGTAATTGAGAAATAAGTCTTTCTCAATCCGAGAGATGCTTCCCTCTTCCTTTACATTGTCGTAGAGATTGTTGAGCTTCTTGAGTAGTTTGCCGACCTTTTTAATCTTCATTTTCTATTGCGTTTATCGTGCTTTCTAGTATTGAACTGTCGTCTATTATTATGACTTGTACAAATATCTGTTTTTCAATTCTTTGAAGTCAAGCAGAATGTCCATTCTGAACTTGTTTTGATGACATTTTGCCTTGGGCTACCCTGATATACCTTGCTATATAGAGGAGCCACCTTACTTGCGATCTTTCTCCATATCATAAATCGCCATGATAACCCAAACCTGATCGCTAAGTCTATGTCCAATTATAGTGCCACATATTACAGTTTTGACTCATGTGATTGCAAAAGTCATTTTGAAATGGTTTTACAACTGCACAAGGGTAGCCGCTATTACAGAGCCATCAGCCATCATGGCCTTCAGTAGTGTGCATGTAAGTACTAGGTTGCTTGTAGATCATTTTTTAAATGCAGAACTGTTAAGAGAAAGGCCTCGCTGGTGTACTTGTCCACAATCATTGGCGACCAAGAGGCTGATGCTGTCGATGGAGAGAAGCGGCACGTCTTTTATGGCACTCAGGTCAATCGCTTGTGGTGCACTTTTTACTATTTCACCTTGTTTGAGTAGTTGCCCCTCCTTGTCAAATAGGTTCACCTGGTGGTAGGTGGCATTGCTGCTAGCCTCGAGGTGTACTACGGTAGATGCGCTGGCGTCTGGGTGAGATGGGGCTACACCCAAGATAGCTCGAGGAGGGGGGCAGCCGCCAACTTGCGTGATGTATTGGATCTTTTTCTTTTGGATTTGATCGAGCATGTATTCAGTCTGACAGCTGGTAATGGCGGCATATTCAGGATTCTTAGCCCAGGCACTGCTAATCATCAGGTTGTTGTCCTGTCGCTTCCAGTCACAGCAGGGGTGTGGGTTGTCGGCGTAAATACCCTCACAGTAGTCTCCGACTCCGTTGTTGTTTTCGTCTCCTCCGGGTTTATTGTCCCAGCAATTGCCTTTGGGTTTGTTGCTGTCGATGGTACCATCGCCGTCACCATCCCATCTTATAGCGGGGGGTAGATAGACATCGAGGCACTTTTCTTTGGTGTGACTATTAGAGAATTCATTTTGGTAAGCATGGGAGAGTCCAAAATTATGGCCAAATTCATGGCATAAGGTAGCCTCGTTGGTTTCTTCGATGACGATCATGTGGCCCCTACCGCCGGCGAATCCTGACACCGAGGTCTTGACGATCGACATGAAGATGTTCATGACATGATCTTCATCGGCTTGATAATCATAAAACTCTCTAAAGGTCACACTGGTGTGGCGTGGCTCCGTAGCACAATGGATGATCACATCATCGAGCACCATGCGGATAGGTACACAGTGAGGGGCACTGTAGACGTCTGTGACATTGGGGTGGTATAGCTCATTGACCCCAAGTCGCTCGAACATGTAATTGAGGCGGTCGATCATTTTGCGACTGCGGCTCCAAGCTTCGCTGCGGTCAATGCCCTTTTCATTATTGAGGTCTAGCGTCCCGCGACATTCATCCTCTAGGTACCAATGCACGTTGACGTTAAAGAACAACTGCTCACACTGATCAAAAATGCCACGGACATCAATATCGATGAGTTGGCCTTGCTCGTCGTAGGTGCCATACTGACTCCGCTGGGTCTGTGCACTAGCCTTTAGCGTGTCGCCTTGGGTGACTTGAGTGGTGGACTTGCAACCATTTCCTAGCAGTAAAAGGAGTCCAATTACCAAGAGAAAATAAACAGGAGTGGTCAATCGACTCAACACTGAGGTCTGATATGTGTTATCTTTGTATCGCACGATAATTTTTTTGCAAACTACATAAAAAAGCACAGACATATGTCTACTACTGATACCAAGCGTCCCGTAATGCTCTACACCGAGCAAACTCCTAACCCTGAGACGCTGAAGTATGTAACGAACAAAATGCTCTATAAAGGTACAGCTGACTTTAGAGAAGCCGAAGATGCCAGTAAATGGTCTCCCCTAGCAACAGCATTGTTTGAGCTACCATATGTCAAAGGCGTATATATCAGCAACAATTTTGTCACCGTACACAAAGAGTTTAACTACAGCTGGGAAGATGTCATGCTTAAGCTCAAGGAGTTTATCAAATCCTATATCGAAGAAGACGGTGTGATCATCAATGATGGCTACCAAGCATACCTCGAAGAACACGCTGCCATCCATGCGGGAAAGGCTTACACGGGGGATGAAAAAGAATTGGTAGAGAAGATCAAGGAGCTCATCGATACGTATGTCAAGCCCGCTGTGGAAATGGACGGAGGTAATATCGAGTTTAAGTCGTATGACAACGGCAAAGTCACCGTCATTATGCAGGGTGCCTGCTCTGGTTGCCCAAGTAGTACCGTGACCCTTAAGGCTGGCATCGAAGGGATGCTCAAGCGAATGGTCCCAGAAGTAAAAGAAGTAGTTTCAGAAATGGGCTAGAGTCCATACTTGTCTACTAGGTATACAAAACTCGTCATCGCAGCAGCACCCAGTTGTAATTCGCGAGGGTGGACATTGTCTATCACATCGTTAGCTGTATGATGGTAGTCAAAGTAGCGTTGACTGTCTACCCTCAGCCCTGCCAGTAGTCCCCCTTGCGACTTTAGCCGGCTGATGTCAGCGCCGGAGCCGCCAGTCGTAAAGGTGAGACCATAGGGCTCTAGCAAGGGAAGCCAATGAGCAGCATCGTGGGCATAGGACGAGATACGGTCGGCCTGAGCATCAAGCGAAAAAGAGCGAGGGCTGAAACCACCGCTGTCACTCTCAAGAGCAAAAAGATGGTACTCCCCTCGAGCCGTACTCCAGTCGGCGTAGGTGCTGGCCCCTTTGAGACCGTTTTCTTCATTGGTAAAGAGCACACACCGGATGGTCCTCTTGGGCTGATACCCCAGCTCCTGCAGTGTGTGCAGTACTTGCATGGCATGTACGCAGCCAGCCCCATCGTCATGGGCACCACCGCCGACGTCCCATGCATCCAAGTGGCCACCCACCAAAATGATCTCGTCGGGGTGGGTCGAACCTTTTATTTCTGCGATAACATTGTGTGAAGGCTGGTCCGGCAGTATTCTACAGTCTGCCGAAATACTTACTTCGACGGCGTGATCTTGCAAAGCATCACTTAAGACGTCAGCGGCCTGTGTGCTGATGGCAAGCGAAGGGATGCGCTGGTTAGGGTCTTCGTAAGTGCTTGTACCCGTGTGAGGTACATCGTCTGATGCCACGGTAACACTTCGTACAAGTGCCGCAATCGCACCGTATTTGGCTGCTCTGCTGGCGCCATATACGCGTTGGTCGACCGCAGAGCCGTAGGCGTGAAAGGTGCGGATATACGTACGGTCTGCTGGCCGGTTATAGAAAACAATTTTGCCGGCTAGTGCCTGTCCTAGACTGTCGACCTCATCTAGAGAATGGACCTCGACTACCTGGCCTCTGATGGTCTTGCCATCGGTGCCGACCGTGTTGCCCAGCGCCAAGGCAGACAGCTCCAATACGGAAGTCCCGAAATGTAGTCGTACGCTACTCCCATTGCCGCGCTGCCAATACGGTACAGTACAGGGCTGTTGCCACACCGTATCCACGATCGGCAAAGCGGCCAAAACAGCAGCGGTATAGTTAGCGGCGCCATCGTACGACGGACTCCCCGCCAGTCGACCCGGGTAGGCGCTCGATAAAGTGTCAAGCCAGCTATAGCAGGTACTGCTGGTCAACGCATGGTCGTAGATAGATCGAATAAAGAAAGCATCGCCATCATCCTGAGCAGCAAGTGGAGTAGAGACAGCCAAAACCAATACGACGGCTAGTAGAGCTAGGGAAAGAGTGGCACTGTGGAAGTAGTATTTTATCTTTTGCACAATAAGAAAAAGTTATTTCATGCAATATGCACACTATCCACAAGAGCTGCAAAAAACAGAGATGAATTACGCTATCACTTAGTAGTCAGTAACTGATATATTTTAAAATATTGATCAACCCTAAGGGTCGTTCAGACCAGGCACAAACTTCTCAACGACTTACAAACATCCATTCACATGTTATACACAGTCAGACCAACAGGAGCCATTGGGGCCGCGAGTAGGCTTCGAATTGATAAGTGATACTTTTGTTATATTGAAATAATCAATAATAACTCAGGTTCATATGTCCACCGAGTAAGGACTACCTTTGTGGACCTTTAATCCAGAAGCCTTTTAGTACGTAGCTACAAACGACTTCTATAATAAATCACTAGACGAGATATGAGTGAAAAGCCCGCAATGAAAGCTGTATCAGGTAACCGGAGAAGAAAACCCGTAGATGGTCGCCTCGATGAGCTGACGATGGGCAGGGTGCAGCCCCAAGCTCGGATGCTCGAAGAGGCGGTACTTGGTGCCATTTTGATGGATAAAGACGGACTGCCAGCTGTCATTGAGATCTTGCGAAAAGAGTCGTTTTATGCGCCAGCGCATCAGATTATCTATGAGACGATGCTGGAGCTTTTTCAGAAGTCGCAGCCGATCGACCTGCTGACTGTACACGAGTCCCTTAAGAAGTCTCAGCAAATCGAAGAAATAGGCGGTATCAACTACTTGATGGAGCTCAGCAATAAAGTCGCCTCGTCGGCCAATATTGAGTACCATGCGCGGATCATTGCTCAGAAGTATATTCAGCGAGAGCTTATCAAAGTCTCAACAGACATCATCAAAGACTCTTTCGAAGATACCAAGGATGTACTGGAGCTGCTCGACGATGCCGAGCGATCTTTATATGAGATCACAGACAAAAACCTCAACACGGGTTATGAGTCTCTTAATTCGCTAGTCGTTAAGGCCAGCAAAGAGATCGAGGCCGTCGCCGAGAAAGGAGAAGACACCACGGGTGTGACCACTGGGTTTAGAGAGCTGGACAAGATGACCAATGGGTGGCAGAAGTCGGACCTCATCATCGTAGCTGCTCGACCAGGTATGGGTAAGACAGCTTTTACCCTTTCGCTAGCCAAAAATGCCGCCGAGCATAATTTCCCGGTAGCCATATTTTCGCTTGAGATGGCCAGTGTACAGCTGGTAACCCGTATCATATCAATGGATTGCGAGATAGAGAGTGGCAAGCTTCGTAATGGGCAGATGGAGGATTATGAATGGCAGAAGCTACACGCCTCTGTCGACCGCCTCGCCAATGTGCCCATCTACATCGATGATACGCCAGGTATCAATATATTTGAATTAAGGGCAAAGTGTCGTCGACTCAAGCAGAATCACGACATCCAGATGATCATCATCGATTACTTACAGCTCATGACAGGAGCACCCACTAAGGGGGGCGGTGGCAATCGGGAGCAAGAGATTTCTGGGATCAGCCGAGCCCTCAAGGCCCTCGCCAAAGAACTCGAGGTGCCTGTAATGGCACTTTCCCAGCTCAGCCGAGCGGTAGAGACCAGAGGAGGAAGTAAGCGACCGATGCTCTCTGACCTTAGAGAGTCGGGTGCCATCGAGCAAGATGCCGATATTGTGACCTTTATCTATCGCCCCGGCTACTACGAGATGGAGGATGAGGATGATTTCGACACGCCAAAAGACCTGGCAGAGATTATCCTCGCTAAGCATCGTAATGGTGGCCTAGGCACGGTTAACCTTCGCTTCATCGGGCAGTATACCAAGTTTGCTGAGCCCGATTCGCCGAGCTTTGACGATATCTCCGGTAGTGGCGGCGACGCCTTTGGGGATCCTTTCGGTTCTGGTGTCATTACGCGGCCCAGCAAGATGAATACCAGCGACTTCGACCCGCCATCAGACAGCGATGGCTCGGACGATATTCCGTTTTAACCCGGGTTTAACCTGGTATAATACTATTTTGTAGGCCAAATAGTATAACGCATACTGCGATCTAGAAAGCTATAAGACGCCAGCGCGACAATGGGGCTGTAAAGGCGAGCCTTTTGTAGGGGTACTCAGGACTGTTTAGTAACTTGAGGGCTCAATGATTAACCAATACGTTGTGCTATGTTGACGAAAGGTCTTTACTTTACCATGCTATCATTACTAATGTGTAGCGCTTTATTTTCTAGCCGATCCTCTGTACTCTCAGCTGCTAATCCGTCGCTTGATGGATGTCGCCCCTTTCACTTGAGTAACTCGATCACGGTTGATTCCACAGACTTGGACTTCCCCATCGGGACTAAGTGGACGTATATGAGGGAGGAGCAGTGGCCGATCAGGTCTTTGTTTTCTACAGTGACTTTTGAAGTCGTCGATACGCTACAGTATCAAGGGCGGTTAGCAAGCCAAGTGGATGGATCGGACCGCTCTACTTGGTACCTTTCAGAAGAAGGCACTAAAGTCTATTTCTACGACGACCATTTACGCGATTGGATATTGCTCTGGGACTTCGATGCTACGAACACTTACAGGACAAGGTATCCAGCGCCTGTTTATGATACCATACGGTCGGTAGAGGTAGCCATAGATAGTCTCTATGATATATGGACTGGGGCTGATCGTGGGATGCAGCGAGTCCAAGACGTATCCCTTCCGATTATAGCTGATGGTCCTGGTAATGATACGATTGGTTTAGGGGAGTTTAGTGTCCTGCAGCGAGTAGGTTTTTTGAGGGGTACTTATGCACCCTCGCCTTTTCATTGGGGCTATGATTCTTTTGCGGATTTTAATTATCCCAACTGGGGACGGCTTCGATGCTTTGAGAATCCGGAGGTTTTTATGGACTTCACTCCGGTATTTCCAGAGCAGTCCTGTGATACGAGTTATTGGGAGTTTCGATTGCCCTTTGACCTGACTTTCAACGAGGAAAATCACAGGTGGTATATCTGGGAAGAAGACGGCGATGCGATGGTCAATAGGCGGTATCGGCTGTCAAGGGATAGCCTTTTACTAGATGGTAATTACTACCACCTTGTCCTTACCTCCGACCAGCAGACGGGGCAGATTTCGGTGCCGACAGACTACTACATAGGCCAGCAAGGCAGTAAGGTCTATCGCTATCACAACGGTGCGGCACATCTGCTTTATGATTATGACCACCAGGTGGGTGATCGAATTCCTCTCACCGACCATAATTCGATATATGATGCCTTAGAGCTGATCGGTGCGGACACCGTCACACAGAGCCCTCGATCGCCGACGATGCATCGACAGCTGTATTATGCTGGAGTTGTGGACGGAGCGGTGCAGGCGGATACCTGCATGACGGTTTTGTCGGGCCTTGGTAGTTTGTCGGGCATGGAGTTTACCCCAGATTTTGATTGTAAGGGCAGCACTGGTCAGGAGCTGTCTTGTGTTCTGCGCAATAGTAGTGTGATCTACCACTATGATGGGTTAACCAGTGGCCTAGAAGAATGCTGGCGACTGACGTCAAGCACTAGTAAGGAGAAGCAGAATACCACAGTACGGATTTATCCCAATCCCACCACGGGCTATATAAACATAGAAGGCCTTCGGTCAGGTGCCAGCTATCAGGTGAGAGTATTAAACCATGCAGGGCAACTTGTGCACAGTGGCTTGCTGTCCCATGCAAAAAGCAGTGTCGACCTTACCCAGCTGCAGCCAGGTATGTACTACGTCGAAATTATAAGTGTCCAGCAAGTTACTACACACAAAGTGCTGATTGCAAGGTGATATCGACGGTAGGACTCGTAATAGTTATGGGATTTCTAGACCCTATCATCCATCATGCGGGGTAGGTCGTGCATAGGATTGCTCAGCCTAGAGCAGTTCACTATCTGACCTGCCGTCCACTCCGCCGATAAACCTAA